>JAJOOS010032109.1:0-11336 GCA_029582725.1 Solanum chiquidenum
GCTAATTATTGTGAGTTATAGTACGTTTTATGTAATTTTCACATATATTACTCGGTCCTGATTTATGTGATACAAATGAAATTTCAAAAGTCAATGAAATAATTAGCAACTTAAAATATATAAAAACATACTAAAAAATTGATTAACTTCAAATTTCATATGTACCACATAAATTAAAACAGAAACAGTAACATCTATTGGGCCCCGTGCTGGCACGGGGTCCAATATCTAGTATTATTACATATTATACTATATATGTCTTGCTGTGTGTTGTTTTATTTGTTGTTAGTCATTTCTATTCTATTGATTGAATTAATTATTTGTTTTAGTTTATTGTTGCATGCTCTTCATTATTTCGTATTTGGAGTTTTTGGTTTTAGTTCGGCAAATTGCTATTGTTCAATTTTCGTAACTTGTTATTTTATTATTGTTTCCTTTTCACTTTTATCATTAGTTTTATTTAAATCATTACAAGTAAATTGGTCAATGAGAAAATTTTTCCGTTGGTTTTGGAGGCCTCCCCATTTTAAAAGACGAAAATTTAATTTAAATTGTATTATTTGTTATACGTTACAAGTTAGAATTGGCCGATAAAAAAATTACCGTCAATTTCCAAGGCCTCCTATGTTAATAAGACGAGTTTTTATTTTTACGTTATTAGTTGATTCTTTTATTTTTATTCATATATATTTAGTACTAACACTTTTACTAAGTGTCTTTACAGGTACCCCGAAGTCGCTTTTCATCAAAGTCATTCGAATAAAGTTCGAATACTATATTCATTATTATGTATATTGTTGACGATAGACAAATATTAGGTCGTTTCTCATATTACTTGCTTACTTTATTACTTGTGTATATTGCATGTTTGTTATATTTGTATACTATTTTTATCTTCTCCTCAATTTGAAAAAATGAATTTAGTCGGGAACCACATTTGTAGATTTCGAAGGATGCCTAACACCTTTCCTTCGAAATAACTAAAATCCCTTACTTAGAATCTTGGTTTCGCAGATCACTTAATAGTTTCATAGTTTTTCCCTAAAATTAGGTGGCGACTCCTTTAAAACTCATTTATTCATAATTTTTTTTAAAAATTGATTCAATTGATTATTTTTTGAGTCACATCACAAAAGGCAGTCAGGGTGAAGTCACATTCTGACGAAAGAAGAATACCCAGGCCTGGAGGGTGTTTAAGATATCAAACTACTCTAGTTGCAGCAACCATGTGAGATAACTTGAGTGAATGCATGAATTGGCTTAATGTTTGGACATCAAAAGATATATCAGGTCTTGTGTGAGTGAGGTACATCAATCTACCAACAAGTCTTTGGTAAGAGCTAATGTCATTGAGCGGGGGATCATCATCAGTACCAGTGAGGCAATCTAGTTCCACAGTTGTGAGCTTTAAATGTAATTCAAGAGGAGAACCACCTGGCTTGGCTCCAGATAATCCCAAGTCAGAAATGAGATCAAGTGCATACTTCCTTTTGCTGCATGACTATGCCTACTGCACTTCTAGCAAATTCAATCCCTAGAAAAAATCTAAGCTCACCAAGATCCTTGATCTTAAAACTAGATTGTAGGCATTTCTTGGTGTCTTGAATCATATCCAAGTCATCTCCAGTAATTAGCAAATCATCAACATAGACAAGAATAATAACAAATCTTCCATGCAGACTGTTTTGTGAACAAAGAATAATCCAAAGGACTCTGAGAGAAACCAAAAGATAGCAAAACTGTGGTAAACTTCACATTCCACTGCCTAGAGGCTTGGTTAAGACCATAGAGAGATTTGACTAATTTGCAGGCATGAGTGGTCTTATATTGGTAAAAAAAACCTGGTGGCATAGTCATATATACTTCCTTCTCTAAGTCTCCTTGCAAAAAAAGCATTATATACATCCATTTGATGAATGTGCCATTGTTTAGTGGCAGCCAAGGAGACCACAACCCTTACCGTGACCATTTTAACCACAGGGGAAAAAGTTTCTTGATAATAAAGGCCTTTTTGTTGGCTAGAACCCTTAGCTACCAATCTGGCCTTGAATCTTTCAACTTCACCATTTGCCTGATAGTTGATCTTGTAGACCCATTTACATCCAATAGCCCTTTTGTCAGGAGGCAGAGTCACAACATCCCATGTATGGTCATCTTCCAATGCCTTGATTTCTAATTCCATTGCCTCAACCCACCTTGGATCCTTGGCAGCTTGAATGTAAGACTTAGGTTCTATATCATCTGAGAACTTGGCAATAAAGCTCTGATAAGAGGGAGACAGTGACTCATAGCTTAACACATCACTAAGAGAGTACAAACAGGTAGAAGTGGATGAACCAGGACCCTTTGGAGGCACAAGAAAGTCCTTCAACCCAATAGGAGGCTCATGTGCATAGGGTGGAAGATCATGCTGAACTTCAGAATCACAAGAAGGTGGTTCAGCAAAAGGAACAGAAGAAGCAGGATCAAATTATGTAGGATGAGTAGGCTTGACAGGAGAAAAATAATCAGAATGGGAAGTAGAGGTTGATATAGGAAGTGGCACTGAAGAAGGAGATTCAAAGTCTAAGAATGAGTCATGATTTTGTGAAACAGACAGATTTAGGCACAGAATAATAATGCTCAACATAAGACACCACAAGTTCTTTTATTGCAGACCATATGAGAAGGCCATCATCTGCATAAGGATAGTACTCCTCAATTACAAGTTTCACTCCACATGGCTCTGTTGGATCTTCCACAGCCATGCCCCTGTTCATTATGTTGCTTAAATATCAAAACAAAGTCAACAACAACAGTGATTCATGGGATTTCACAATGTTTGAGGAGCTCATAATAACAAATATAAGAGCATATTTATGCTAATACTTATGTACTGCAAAATGACAAGTGCTTTGACAGTATTTTTAGCATAGGTCCATTTTTCGTATCAGATTATTGGTCTAACTAGTTCTAGGAACGTGCGTTGCACGTTTGCTGAGAAAACCCACAAATTTCAACATGAAATATATGAGAGCATTTTACCTTCTAACCAAATCAGCAGGGAATGCTTCCATATCAAACTGCCATAGGTTCTTGTAGGCAGTAGAGCTTAACTCTACCCCATACTTCCCTGTACTGTCGAGTGCCTCAACAATTCCATCTGCACTTATAAAAGTTTTCCTAGAAAAAGCATTTACTTGCAATGTGTAGCGCATATGCGGGTGGAGCAGCTTGTAAATTGGTTGCATACATCTTAACTGCCTATGGGTGGCAATAATGTATTGTTCCGCACATGCGTGGATTCTCATCCTGCAACATTTGATACACATCTGGTTATGCCTATGGAACTTCACTTGATTTGACAACACTTAAAACTGTATAAAATGTACTCCATCTGTCTCAATTTATGTGACATGTTGTTTGACTTGCCACAGAGTTTAAGACAGAAAGAAAAACTTTTGAAACTTGTGGTCTAAGATAAAGTCATAGATGTTTGTGCGGCTATAAATCAGTTGTAATTAGATTTATAAGAGGAAAAATCAACTTAGATTGAAATAAGAAAAGAAACAGTACTACTAATATATGAATTGAACTCGATTCTTACCAATGATTAACCATTTGAAAAATGGTTGCATCATTAGAGCAAACATGCGCTTTAGCTAGCTTCCAAAGCCAATTAATTGTAGCAATGAGACCAGGAGTTGGAAGGAAGTGAGAGTTCTATAACGACTGGCATCAAAATACCTGCTGGCTTGTAGAAGAGAACTGTTCTGGAGGCATAAGCTTTTCTTTCAGGCAAGGAATTCATATTTTCAATATATGGCATAAACATGTCATGGTGATCAAGTATAAACAGTCTTTTGTTTGCAATTGCCTGCATATCAAATTTGATGTGGATTCATATAGTAATAAAAAAACTTCATAAAGATAAGATTACCTCAATTTTCATTCCATTTAGCTCTGGTTCTATTAGGGCCTTTGTAATTGCTGATTCAGGAGGACCATAAACTTTTGGATCCAATTTACTGAGAATTGGAAGTCCCTGTTTGAAAAAAATGAGGCATGATTTAGAGAATCTTTAAGCAAATCACCGAGGCGATAGCAGACTACTACATCATTTCTTTTAAATTTATGGCCGTCTTAATTAAGTAGTTCAATGCTAACAGGGTTAACCCCCGCCACAGTCTGGCGTGCAAATTCATGGGCTCGTAGCCATGCAAATTTATCTCCTACAGACATATGCCATAATGCCATAACTTTTCAATATTTTTGTCTTTGAACTAGACATCATTAGTGAAAAAGAAGTACGAAACGCTTAAGCCTGATAGAAGGAATCTCAAACTTGAACAATGCAGCAGAAAGCATTTGTTTCAGCAGTAGAAAGTGTATCCTGCTTAATTTCTTCGAATGCATCATCTCTAGGAACATATACTGGATGAGATGAATCTGCAATACTCTCTACGCAAGGATCTGCTTGTATTCACAATCTAGAAAAAGTTAGCATAAACATTCATTTAGAGAACTCTTAGTAACTAGGCCCATTAATTGATCACATTAAAATCTCCACCTGTTTTAGTTAACGATCTCCCAGTTCGACAACGCCTAGGATAAGGTCTTTCTTCACCACCAAATACAAGTCGCGCTATTTCATTGCTTTTGTCAGGATTACCTAAATCATTATATAATGCATAGTCATAGATATGTTCATGTCTTTTCCTCTCACCATTTCCATTACCACGAATCTTCAGCTAGTCTTCACGATGAAGATTCCTTATGCCAGGGGCCATTTGGTGTGGTAGATATATCTGTCACAATTAGCACACGCCACGTAGTTAGAAAGCTAACTAGAATTTAGTAAGCAAACTACACTGATGCCGTTATTATATATATAAACCTGATTTGTGAAGATAATTCTACTGTCACGATCATCCTTCGAAGAATTTATTTGCAGGAAAGGTTATTGGATCTTCATCAAAACCATGAACTACAATTTTCCTTGATTTGCTATATGTAAACAGTAAAGACCCAAAACTCAAAATGAAGCACAACTACAACAAAAACAAATCATGAATTATTAAAATATGTTTTTGGATCTTCATCCTTAGTTGTTTGTTTTTCTGTAGGTGGTCTTGTGGAGTGTATGGATAACTCTGATACACCACCCTTCAAAAATATTTTTCAGAAAGTATCTTTTATTTTTAGCTAGAGAATCGAAATTACTTTTTAGCTAACTCGGAAACCAACTTCATATAATCGATCTAGGACATGACCCCGACACCCGTACTAAGATACAACCCCGATGATTGATCCAAAATCTGATCCTGAGATCTGACAAGGGCATGACCCCGACTTTTGACTTGAGACCCGACATTCAAACTGGATAGGATATTCGACCCAAGAACTGACACCGACACTCAAATTTGGATATGATCGACCAATCCAAATTCAAACCCGTCACTCGAACCGAGACCTAACTTTAAAATCAGGACTTGATCCAGACAACCAACAACCGATGCGATACCCAACTATTGAATCAGGACCCAACTCGTGAACCAACAATCGAGTTTGTATTCACATTTTGCTTGATATTAGTGAAAACAACTTGTAATCCTGTGTGACAGGTCGTAGTTTTACTCCCTTGAGCAATGAGGTTTCCGCGTAAAACTCTTTGTCTTTATTGTTAAGTACTTTATCGCATTCTAGCAAACTATTTACTTGGAACTACAGTTCACGGTGGACTACCACATCTCAAAACCTAACTATTTTTATACGATTTATGAAAAATTCACAAAAAATTACCCTGTTTGTATATTGACAAGTGAAATATACAAAGTGGAAATTCTGAAAAATTCCTAAATGTATAAATAGAGAATTTGTATATACTTATCCTATTTGTATATTTGCACACGAAATATACAAACTGCGTGAAATATACAAATCACAACCACCATAGCAAACAGAACTATAGCTATGGAGCGCAATTACCGAAACTATATCTATAAAGCCTTATTATGTCTATTATGTTTGCTATTTTTGGATTTTTCTCAATAGAAAAAAGGAAAAATTACCTAAATACACAACTTATTTTACCATATTTTGTAATATTTTCTACCATTTGAAAAAATTATAAAAATCCCTACTCTCTCCTATCGACCGCATACATCACTTTACGTGATGTATAGAAATTGATATTAACAGTTAATTGTATGTGATACAATTATTAGACCTATATCTCATACAATAATAAGATATAAGTTAAGGATTTATGGACTACTCAAATACATGAAACATGCATCAATAATATGAATAGGGTTGTTCATGGTTATGGTTATAAAATCGAACCGTAATCTGAACCAAACCGATTTAAAAAATCGATATTTGGTTTGTTTTGGTTAGGTTTGGTTTTAAATTTTGAAAAACCGATATTATTTGGTTTGATTTTGATTTTACTAAAAATTAACCGCAAAAATAATCAAACCGAACCGAGAAGTTATATATATAAATTTTATAATTATTTATAAATAAAATATAAATATTTTGATAAATTTTAATTAACTTAAGTTTTTAATTTTACTATTTCTGAAGCCCTACACTTCAATTTTTGCCCAACTATTAAAACCTTAAGTCTAAATCCCTCAATATTCATTACTTTAAAGATCACACTTTCTTTGTTCTTTATAAAATTTTCTAACGCAATATTGAATAATTTAAAGCTCAAGCTAAAGAAGATGGTAATTGATTAGTTTTGACTATGAAATATTGGTTTTTTTTTAGAAGTAATTTCTCAATATTTTAAGGTGTAATTTTATTGAAAAGTCTATTGATAAGATGTTGAGATCTCTAGAATATTGAACCAACTTTATGCTATTGACAATGAGTTTTTTTAGTTTCTGAAACTTGGTACATTGGATGAATCACTTTGTTCTGTGATAGCTTATTTGTGAATTATTTATGTACTAAGTGTTTGTGTCTATCGATATGTGTATGTCCTCAACAAACTTATTACTTTCAAACCGAAAAAAACTGAAAAAATCTAACCAAACTGAACCAAACCGACGGTTATATTTTTTTATTTGGTTTGGTTTGGTTTGGTTTTAGAAATTTGAAAACTGACTTAAATTGGTTTGGTTTAAACTACATAAATCCCACTAGTTTATGTCTTAATTACTAAGATTCTCAATAGTTTCAAATATTACTTCATCTACCATATTTTGTGCTTAGGATACATGAGTCTGAATATGCGACATACATGTATCCGCCAAATTTTAAAACCGAGATACATATTTTATTTGTTTAAATTAATTAGTTGTAACTGATTTCCATAATTAGAGGAGTATCATTACTCGGGAGATACATGTATCCATCGGCTTTAAATGTCGAGATACACGATTTGTTACTTTGAATTAAAGGGGTGTAACTTATTTCCTTAATTAAAGGATTAACTGATAAATAATTAACAACTCATTTACAGGATCCTTGCGTATCAACTTTAACAAGTTTTCCTAAAATAATGAAATAATAAATCATAATAATTTTGCAATTGTAAACTTCATCTTCTTCATCAATTCCTTCCTTTGTATCTTAAAGTTTCGAATATTTAGGCCTTGAGATACATGTATCATTACTCGCGAGATACATGTATCCATCGGTTTACAAGTCGAGATACATGATTTATTCCTTTGAATTAAAGGGGTGTAACTAATTTTCTTAATTAAAGAATTAATTGATGAATAATTAACAATCCAAACAGATTTACAGAATCTTTGCATATTAACTCTAACAATTTTTTCTAAAATAACGAAATCATAAACCATAGTAAT
This sequence comes from Solanum chiquidenum, assembly GCA_029582725.1. Classification (NCBI taxonomy): domain Eukaryota; kingdom Viridiplantae; phylum Streptophyta; class Magnoliopsida; order Solanales; family Solanaceae; genus Solanum; species Solanum chiquidenum. The sequence goes on from JAJOOS010032109.1 coordinate 7,803, forward strand.
TTTGTAATTGTAAACTTCATCTTCTTCATTAGTTCCTTCCTATGTATTTTAAAGTTTCGACTTGAACGTTGGCGGATGAAGACCCTGCAATGACAAAATCCTAATTTGTAAAAGTTTATAAAATTAAATTTTATACCAATATAAATTCGATCTCAGATACATGAATGAGATGTAAACCAAGATACATAAGAATAAAAAAAAATAAAAAAATTACCTCATTGGTACAACGTTGTGTTGAAGAAACCTTGAACTTCTTCTGGATGGTATTGGTCATCTGAAAGAAGCTAATTAAGAACTAACTTGAAGAAAAGATGTATGACCATGACGATAAATGGATTTTTGTATAATGCTAATTATCAAGATTTAGTTTTGAATTTGAAACATGCAAACATATATCGAGAGGATTAAGGAAGAGATAGAGATGGAGTGGAAGTGTGTGAAGTACGTGGGGGGGTTTGGGTGAACATTAGGGTAATGAGTAAATAATTTGAATTGGTGATGTTTCATTAATAGGAGTTTAAATTTGAAGATAATTATTCAATACCATATTTAAGGGATTTGTGTATCTAATTAAATCTTTTAATATATATGGTATAAATATTAAATGTGGTATTATGTGTAATTTTTTTAAACCAGAGGTAAAATAAGTATATATAATAGCGAAGTATGTCTAGTTAGGTAGTTTTTCCTTTGATTTTAACTAATAACCGATCCAAACCGAACCATGAACACCCCTAAATATGAACAGATACATTGTCCTCGTTTTGACCGGTAGACTTGGGCTTTAGAAGATTATGGCCCTATTAGTGGAATTTATTAGGGAAATATCTACCAAGACTTAAGTCTTAAGTAAATAAAATAGGCATTTTAACAAGTTATAAAACAAACAATTTAACCTAAAATTAGGACAACTTCAGCTGTCAATTAAAGATGGCAATGAATTCTGAAGAAGACTCAATTCCTCAAGATATTACCATCCAAATTTTCTCATGGCTTCCTATTAAGTATTTAATGCGTTTTAGATGCGTTCGAAATTTCATAATTCAATTGTGTTGGAACCAAATTTTGTGGATCTCCATTTATCCAACTATTCTAAGATCAATCGTGGTGATACTAAGTTGATTGCATGCATAGATGACGTTTGTTACGCCATAGAAGATCATGATGGAAATGCCACCAAGTATCATCAAATTGACAATTTTAGCAAGTTGTATGATCGAATTATTAACTGTCGTTTAGATTATAATGATCATTTTTAGTCGGATAATGGTTTGTTTTGTATATGGGATCTGAAGTATATTGCCATTTGCAATCCCGCTACTAGAGAAGTAAGATTTCTTTCTGATGTTCCTCATGAGGGCGAGGACTTTATATGTTCAATAGGTTTTGAGCCTGAAGAAAACAAGTATAAAGTTGTTGTGACTATTGAAACTTACGGAAAATTATCAAGAGCATGGGTTTTCACTTTAGGCATAGATAAACCATGGAGGGAAGTGATTAAATATGGCGAACATGATTATTATATTGCAGGACACATATCTGGTATTTGCATTAGTGGGATTATCTATCGGGTTAGCCTTGCTCCGGACTATTGTATAGTTGCGTTTGATGTTAAATCAGAAATTTTCACAAGTATCACAGTGCCGATTGAATTACTTAATAAGTTTAGCGGTTCTGACAATATGCTAATAGAAGTGAATGGGAAATTAGGAATCATGAATTATTGTGATTATTGGTTTGGTAACGACATTTATCTATGGGTTTTTGATGAAGATGAAGAATGGAAACATGAGATACTTCATTTTCCTTTAGAAAGGGAACCTAATGCGTTTTACTTGCATCCGTTTACGATTAGGAATTATGGTGCTGAAGAAATTGTATTTGCAATACACATAACACCAAGAAGTCTTGATGATGTTTTAATTTTTTATATTTATGGTGCTGAAGAAATTGTATTTGTACTTATAGTGAAAGCCTCTTCTCTCTGGAAAATATTGGCAATGTTCATCAAGAACTAGCTATAACTACAGCAAGACAATTATATTTGAATTATATATTGCTTTTATATGTAAAAGGTTATAGTGGATAGCTATATTGTAATGTGGAAGGTTATTAGTTGTAGCATCATGACCAGGAGTGAATATGCGATTGGTCCTTGGAGGAAGTGAGAGTTCTATAACGACTGGCCTCAAAATACCTGTTGGCGTGTAGAAGAGAACTGTTCTGGAGGCATAAGCTGTTCTTTCAGGCAAGGAATTCATATTTTCAATATATATGGTAAAAACATGTCATGGTGATCAAGTATAAACAGTCTCTTGTTCGCAATTGCCTGCATATCAAATTTGATGTGGATTCATATAGTAATCGAAAAGATACTAGTGTATCGAAAAACTTCATAAAGATATATAATATTACCTCCTCAATTTTCATTCCATTTAGCTCTGGTTCGATTAGGGCCTTTGTAGTTGCTGATTCAGGAGGACCATAAACTTTTGGATCCAATTTACTGAGTATTGGAAGTCCCTGTTTGAACAAAATGAGGCATGATTTAGAGAATCTTTAAGCAAATTACTGAGGCGATAGCAGATTACTACAACATTTCTTCAAATAATATTCAACATTATATATGTATATAAACCTGATTTGTAAACATAATTCTACTGTCAGGATCATCCTTCAAAGAATGAATCCATTTATTTGCAGGAAAGGTTATTGGATCTTCATCCAAACCATGAACTACAATTTGCAGTAAGTGCACCTCCTTGTCATGAAAATTGGTGATAATGATAGCTCCAGGACGTCCGAAATAGCTTGGCACCGTAAAATTAGCAGTGTATTCAACTATACAGGCATTGTCTGATGAGCATCTTTCCACATAACACTCTACAATTTTCCTTGATTTGCTATCTGTAAAACAGTAAAGACTCAAAACTGATCAAATTTATATGTATACATAGTCAAGGTCATCATTATGTGCAAAATTAGGGATAGCAATGGGGTGGGGCGGATGTGCGGCGGGTGGGTTTAAGGTTGTGCGGGGCGGGTGGGATGCAGGGCTGGTTGAAGTGGGCTTTTTAAAAATTAATGCGGGGCGGGGCGGGGCGGATTGCGTGTATATGTGATTTTATGTGGGTTCAAATTTAATTTTAAGTTTTTACATATTATAAGAGTGATAGAGCATTATTTATCAAGATAATTTCTATAAATCTACTAAAATATTCAAGACAGTAAAGGAAAATGGTTCAATAAAAAATAATACAATTTCTTACATGTTTTCCTATTGACCTCAAAAAGATAAAATTTTAAATCACTATCTTATTAAATTAATACAACTTAATGAAAAAATAATTTATTTTTATGAATTTTATTTTTAGTATCAAACTTAACTAAAAAAATAAAATATTAAAAACGTTATGCGGGGCGGGTTCATGCGGAGCGAGTTTATGTGGGTCGGGGTGGGCGAGGGGTTGAAAATAAAAAAAGTTATTTTACGGGGCGGGGCAGAGCGGATTAAAATTTTTACGGGTTAAGCTC
>JAJOOS010032110.1:0-12478 GCA_029582725.1 Solanum chiquidenum
TTCCTGCAGATTTTCCGTGGTGTACCTGCACATGTAGCAACCAATAGTCTATTCTTTTTACATTTTCTAGACACGGACCCTATTCTAATTTTAGCCAACATTAGTACAAAACTATCAAATTTAATACAGGGAGGAAAATCAAACAAAGCAAAACTATATCCTATCGTTGGCTAGATTGTACATCTTGGGTTGCCTCCTAAGCAACGCTTGATTTAACGTCGCGGCACGACGTAGGCCTCTTGATTACTCAGACTTCATCAAGATTGTATGCCTCAATCACTTCTTGCATCTCTTTCAGCTGTCTCTTTACTTTCGCGCCTGAACATCTTTCCTGCAACATATGATTAAAACACATAAAAACCAATACTAAAAGGCCCTAGACACACACAACTCTTAAGTGAAATGTATTAGAAATACCGTAAACTCACGGTATATCACTCACACAATTTGTTTAACGCCCATTTTCGCATTTACAAGCCCTGTTTTTAAGAATAGCCCAAATTCCCCTGATTTTTGGTGTGTGCCAACCAATGGATCTTGCGCCCAGAGCACCCTAAACGTTTTTCTAAAAAAACTGTATAAGGACCTCATTAATGAGTTTAGAAACCTTCACGTATACTCACACTATTTTTAAAATGCTCATTTATGCATTTACAAGCCCTTTTTTAAGAATCGTCCAAATTCATTGATTTTTCATGTGTATGAGCCCATGGATCTAGCGCCCGGAACATCCAATAGTATTTTCTCAAAAGAATTTATGAGGACCTCTGTAATGAATTGGGGAACCTTCACGTATATTCACACAATTTGTTTAACGCACATTTCCACATTTACAAGCCATTTTTTAATAATCGCCCAAATTCTCCAATTTTTCATTTGTATTAGTCCATGGATACTGCACCTGGATCACCCAAAATTTTAATTCTGCATTTACAAGCCCTTTTTTAAAAATTACCCCAATTATCGTGTGTATTAGCCCATTATTTGACACTCAAAGCATTAAAACAATTTACTCAAAAGAATTTATGAGGACTTCCGTATTGAGTTGGGGAACCTTCACGTATACTCACACTATTATTTTAACACTCATTTTTGCATATTTGAGCCCTTTTTTAATAATCACCCAAATTTTCTAATTTATTGTGTATTTGCCCATGGATCTGGCACCCGAAACAATCAAAATAATTTACTCAAAAATTTTATGAGGACCTATTCAATGAGTTGAGGAACCTTCACGTATATTAACACCATTGTTAATGCCCATTTCCGCATTTACAAGCACTTTTTAAGAATAGCCCAAATTCCCCAATTTTTCGTGTGTGTTAGCCCATGGATCTAGCGCCCAGGGCATCCAATTTGTTTCTTTCTTAAAAAACATTAGGAGGACCTCCATAATAAGTTGGGGGACGTTCACGTATACTCACATAAGTTTTAATTGCCTTTTTCCTCATTTACAAGCCCCTTTAAGAATCACCTGAATTCCTCGATTTTTCATATGTATTAGCCCATGGATCTGGCCCGGAGCAGCCAAAATTTTATTCTCAAAAAACTTTATGATGACCTCCGTTATGAGTTGGAGAATCTTCACGTATACTCACACCATTTTTAACGACCATTTCTGCATTTACAGGCCCTTTTTGAGGAATCACCCAAATTTCCCAATTTTTCGTGTGAATTAGCCCAATGATCTGGCGCCTAGAGCACCCAATTTGTTTTCTCTAAAAAAAAATGCGTAATGGGTTAGGAAACCTTCACGTATACTCACACTATTTTTTTAACGTCTATTTCAACATTTACAAGCCCATTTTTTAAGAATTGCCCAACTTACCCGATTTTTCGTGTGTATTAGCCCATGCATCTGGTATCCGAAGAACCCAAAAAACAATTCTCAAAAATATTTATGAGGAACTCCCTAATGAGTTGTGGAACCTTCATGTATACTCACACTATCTTTTAAACTTCAATTTTTGCATTTACAAGCCCTTTTCTAAGAATCGCCCGAATTGCCTAATTTTTTGTGTGTATTAGCCCATGGATCTAGCGCCCGGAGCACTCTAAATTTTTTTCTCAAAAATCTTTATGAGGACTTCTTTAATTTGTTGGGGAACCTTCGCGTATACTATCATCATTTTTTAAATGCTCCTTTCTACATTTACAAGCCTTTTTTAAGAATCGCCCAAATTCTCTGATTTTTTGTGTAATAGCAAATGGATATGGTGCTCGGAGCATCCAAAGTATTTTTCTCATAAAACTTTATGAGGACCTCCGTAATTAGTTGGGGAACATTCACGTACACTCACACCATATTTTTAACGCTCATATCTACATTTACAAGCCCTTTTTCAAGAATCACCCAAATTCCCTGATTTTTCGTGTGTATTAGGCTATGGATCTGGCTCCCGCAACACTCTAAACAACTTTATGAGGACCTCTGTAATGAGTTGGGTAACCTTCACTCATACTCACTCTATTTTTTTAACGCCTATTTTCGCATTTACAATTTTTTTTTAAGAATTACCCAAATTTCCTGATTTTTCGTGTGTATTAGATCATGGATCTAGCGCCAAAGCACCAAAAAAATTTCTAAAAAGAATTTATGAGGACCTCCGTAATGAGTTGGAGAACCTTCACGTATACTCACACTATATTTAACGCCTATTTCCAAATTTATAAGCCCTTTTTTAATAATTGCACAAATTCTTTGATTTTTCGTGAGTATTTAGCCCATGGATCTGGTGCCCAGAGCACCCAATTTTGTTTTTCACAAAAAAAATTATGAGGACCTCCGTAATGAGTTGGGGAACCTTCACGTATACTCACCATTTTTAACGCCCATTTCTACATTTACAAGCTTTTTTTTAATAATCGCCAAAATTTTCCAATTTTTCATGTGTATTAGCCTATGGATCTAGCACCCAGAGCACCTAATTTTTTTTTTCTCGGAAAATTTTATGAGGACTGCCGTAATGAGTTGGGGAACCTTCGCGTATACTCACATCAATTTTTATTGCCTTTTTCCGCATTTACAAGTCCCTTTAAGAATCGCCTGAATTCGCCAATTTTTTGTATGTAACTCATGGATCTGGCACCCGGAGCAGCAAAAATTTTATTCTCAAAAAACTTTATAATGACCTCCGTTATGAGTTTGAGAACCTTCACGTATACCCACACCATTTTTAAAGGTCATTTCACATTTACAAGCCCTTTTTGAATAATCTCCCAAATTCCCTGATTTTTCGTGTGTATTGCCCATGGATCTGGCGCCCGGAGCACCCAAATTTTTTTCTCAAAAAACCTTATGAGAACATACATAATGAGTTGGGGAACCTTCATGTGTAATCACACCATTTTATAATGTCTATTTTCACATTTACAAGCCCTTTTAAAAATCTCCCAAATTTTCCAATTTTTCGTTTGTATTAGCCCATGAATCTAGCGCCCAGAGCACCCAATTTTTTTTCTCAAAACACTTTAAGAGGGCCTCCGTAATTAGTTGGGGAACCTTCTGGTACTCACACCAGTTTTTTAACGCTCATTTCCGCATTTACAAACCTTTTTTTAAGAATCTCCCAAATTCCCCAATTTTCATATGTATAATGCCCATTGATATGGCGCCCGACGTAACCAAAAATATTTTCTCAAAAAACCTTATAAGGACCTACGTAATGAGTTGGAGAACCTTTACATATACTCACACCATTTTTAATGCCAATTTCCGCATTTAGAAGCCTTTTTTTTAAGAAACGCCCAAATTCCTTATTTTTCGTGTGTAATAGCCCATGGATCTGGAGCACGGAGAACCCAAAATAGTTTTCTCAATTCTTTTTATGAGGACCTTTGTAATGAGTTGGGAAACCTTCACGTATACTCACATCATTTTTTAACGCCAATATCCGTATTTACAAAACCTTTTTTATGAATCAACCAAATTCCCCAATTTTTCATATGTATTAACCCATGGATCTGGCGCCTCGAGCACTTAAATTCTTTTTTCAAAATACTTTGTGAGGACCTCCTTAATGAGTTGAGGAACCTTCATGTATACTCACATAATTTTTTAACATCAATTTCCTCATTTACAAGCCCTTTTTTAAGTATTGCTCAAATTCCCCATTTTTTCATGTGTTAATAGATCTGGTGCCCGGAGCACCCAAAAATATTTTCTCAAATAACTTTATGAGGACCTCCGTAATGAGTTGGGGAACCTTCATGTATACTCACTCAATTTTTTAAACGCCCATTTCCGCATTTACAAGCCCTTTTTAAAAATATTAATCAAATTCCCCGATTTTTCATATGTATTAGCCCATGGATCTAGCGACTGGAGCATCCTAAATTTTTATCTCAAAAAACTTTATAAGGACCTCCGTAATTAGTTGGGAAATCTTCGCGTATACTCACACTAGGTTTTAAATGCTCATTTCTTCATTTACAAATATTTTTAAAAAAATCGCCCAAATTTCCCAATTTTTCATGTGTATTAGCCCATGGATATGGCACCCGGAGCACCCAAAAAAAAATTCACACTATGTTTTAAACTCTCATTTCTTCATTTACAAGCCTTTTTTTAAGAATCACCCAAATTTCTAGATTTTTCATGTGTATTATCCCATGGATATGGCCTCCGGAGCACCAAATTGTTTTTTCTCAAAAAAAATTATGAGGACCTTCTTAATTAGGTAGGGAACCTTCACGTACACTCACACTATTTTTTTAATGCCCGTTTTTCATTTACAAGCCATTTTTTAAGAACCACCCAAATTACCCAATTTTTCGTGTGTATTAGCCCATGGATCTGGCACCTAGAGCACCAAAAATATTTTTCTCAAAAGAATTTATGAGGACCTCCGTAATGAGTGAGGAAACCTTCACGTATACTCACACTATTTTTAATGCAAATTTCCAAATTTAAAATCCCTTTTTAAATAATCTCCCAAATTACCCGATCTTTCGTTGAATTAGCCATGGATCTGGCGCTCGGAGCACCAAAACCTTTTTCTCAAAAATCTTTATGAGGACTTCCGTAATGATTTGGGGAACCTTCACGGATACTCACACAATTTTTGATGTCATTTCCACATTTACAAGCCCTTTTATAATAATTGCCGAATTCACCGATTTTTCTTGTGTAATTGCCCTTGGATCTGGCGCCAAGAGCACCTAAATTTTTATTTCTTAAATAACTTTTTGAGGACCTCCATAATGAGTTGGGGAACCTTCATGTATACTTACATCATTTTTAACCCCTATTTCCACATTTACAAGTTCCTATTAAGAATTGCCTGAATTCCTTGATTTTTTTGTGTGTATTAGCCCATATCTAGCACCCCGAGCACCCAAAATTTTATTCTAAAAAACTTTATGAGGGCCTCTGTAATAAATTGGGAAACCTTCATGTCTACTCACACCATTTTTTTAACGACAATTTCCGCATTTACAAGCCCTTTTTTAAGAATCGAGTTCCCCAATTTTTCGTGTTTATTAGCCCATGGATCTGGTGACCGAAGCACCCAAACTTTTTTCACAAATAATTTTATGAGGACCTCTGTCATAAATTTGGGAAGCTTCACTTATACTCACACCATTTTTTAACGTCAATTTTCGCATTTACAAGCCTCTTTTTAAGAACCACCCAAATTCCTCGATTTTTTTTGTGTATTAGCCCATGGATCTGGTTCCCGGAGCACACATTATTTTTTCAAAAAATTGTATGAGGACCTCCACAATGAGTTGGGGAACCTTCACGTGTACTCAAACCCTTTTTAACGCCCATTTCCGCATTTACGAGCTCTATTTTAAGAATCTCCCAAATTTTCCGATTTTCATGTATATTAGCCCATGGATCTGGCGCCCGCAGAACACAAAAAATATTTCTCAAAAAACTTTACGAGGACCTCCATAATGAGTTGGGGAACCTTCACGTCCACTCACACCATTTGTTTTACTTCAATTTCCGTAATTACAAGCCCTTTTTTAAGAATCGCCCAAATTCTCTGATTTTTCTTGTGTATTAGCCCATGAATCTGGCGATCGAGCACCTAATTTTTTTCTAAAAAACCTTTATGAGGACCTCCATAATGAGTTTGGAACCTTCATGTATACTCACATTATTTTTAACGCTCATTTCCGTATTTACAAGCCCTTTTATAAGAATCATCCAAATTCCCAGATTTTTCGTGTGTATTAGCCAATGGATCTGGAACCTGAAGCACCCAAAACAAATTTCTCAAAAAACTTTATGAGGACCTTCGTAATGAGTTGAGGAACCTTCACGTATACTCACATCAAATTTTTAACGGGTATTTCCGCATTTACAATCCCTTTTGAAGAATCTCCCAAATTTCCTGAGTTTTCGTGTGTTTTAGCCTATAAATCAGGCGCCCAGTGCACCCAAATTTATTTACTAAAAAAACCTTATGAGGACCTGCGTAATGGGTTGGGGAACCTTCACGTATACTTAACCATTTTTTTAACGCCCACTTCCGCATTTACAACTCCATTTTTTAAGAATCGCCCAAATTCCCTGATTTTTTGTGTATATTAGCCCATGGATTTGGTGCCCGAAGAACCCAATTTTTTTCCAAAAATCTTTATGGAAACTCTATAATGAGTTGGGGAACAATCACGTATACTCACACTATTTTTAAACGCTATTTCCGTATTTACAAGCCCTTTATTAAGAATCACCCAAATTTCCCGATTTTTTGTGTATTAGCCCTTGGATCTAGTGCCCAGAGGGCCCTAAAATGTTTTCTAAGAATTCTTTATGAGGAGCTCCGTAATGAGGTTGGGAACCTTCACGTATAGTCACACCATTTTTTAAACGCTCATTTATGCATTTACAAACACCTTTGGGCAGGTATGCAACTTACTCCAAACGTTCTGCATCAGCAATACACATAGTCTCAAACATCTTTTGCAGTTCCTTCACAAGTTCTCTGAATCCTCAATGACTTTTGAACTTGAGAACTCTGGGGGATTCATCCTCAGAAACTCATGGATCCTGGATGTATCACCCACATCTTGGTGATCTACTATTTGTTGACTAGCCTTATTTGTCACGACCTGAGTCAACATTTGGATATCATTCCTAAATTCAGCATTGGTGACATCTTCATGAGGGTGTTGCACTACTGGTGCATTGGGAAACTCTTGACCTTGAGGATTAATATTCCTCCTAGCAAGACATCTTTGACCAGCTCTTCATGGAGGCATGATTTGAAAAGACACGCGTAAGCACGAATTAGGAGAAACTTTCATAGAGGTGAACTCTATCGCATGAAAAGAGTAAGAAGAAAGGGAAAAGTTTCCTAAATGTCGCGGCGTCCCAATTATAGATGTGGTGTGCTTCACATCGATAAACAGAACCCTACAAACATGACTTCATAGACACCCTACGAATCTTCAACTCTATACTCTGCTACCAAGTTTATCACGCCCCAAGCCTATACTCTAGGCGTGGCTGATACTCGAGAACCATCACTGGTCCCCAAGTGAACCTTGGCCTGGATGACTACTTAACGGAAGACTTACTCAAGCAAAATGGGAACTACAAATGCAAGGATTAACTCAAATTTTCTCAACAATATCTCAACTCAGTAAATGTCTAAAATGCTTAGTTAAACATAAGTAAGTGACTCAAAGTCTCAAAACATCATCAAGGGAAATAGTGAAAGACTCTGCAACTACTAACTATCTATGGAACCTCTAAATACTATGATAGATGTCGGGACAAGATACTTGACAACTTAACAATACAAAAATAATAATGTGAAGCCCTCCAGAAAGCAATGAGACTCACCAAAGCTAGTTGGAGTGCAAATGGTATCAACGAAGAGCCTATTGATGACCCTGAACACCTGTATCTGCATCATAAATAAGATGCAGGTAGAATGACGTCAGTCCATTGAATATACGAGCATGTAAGGGGAAACTGGAACGTGGATAATTGAACTGATAACATAGGAAACAATACTTACTTAACTCTAATGTGAAAAGCAAAAATAAGAGATTCAATCTTTAAAGTTTTTAAAATGGTAGATATCAACTCAAAATATATAAAGATATAATAACATACTCTTTAATATTTTCTAGGAGATACTCTAACTGACAACCATCACTATGAGCTATGTGATGATACAACGTCTCACTAACACTGCCAAAACTGTCCTATACCTTATCGGGGTATAGAACACCTCAACTAAGTGGATCCACTAAGCTATGCTTAAAAGCAATAAGAAGTCGTCTAAAAGGTATGATCCTTTATCCATGTTGGAAACATGGTTTATGAGGAATGTGAGTTGTCTGAACTCATCCCCATATCGGTGCTCAATACTACTCCCAATAATATATAAACTCATGCTCAAATGTATAAAACATAACTCTTTCTCAGTTTGAGTTAATTACTCAGAAGATCCTCTTAAAAGAGGTAATACTCTAAAACGTCTTTGAACTCATAAACTCATTTAAAAACCAACATTTCCTTCTTTTAAAATATAAAAGTGTTACATTTGGGAATACTTTGTTCACTTATACTCTTTTTTCAATCATGAATACAACACTTCTCATTCTCATATTTACTTTCTCAAGACATAGTTCATAACTATAGTTAATTGCAAAAGAATTCTCAAAATGACTCAAAATGATCTCTTGAACTTTACTCTTAACTTTACTTTAATCTGAAATGTTGATATACCATGAATTTACAGTATTTTTGATACATTTCACTTAGAGTTTGTGTATTTCTTGGGCTATTTTGTGTTAGAATTAATGTTTTGTGTCTAATGACCACATGAAATCAGCTTAGAATGCAGTTGATGAAGATGAGAGCTGAAATTATGCAGAATGAGCCACCCACAGAGTGATCCACGAACCGTAGGTCCTTTGACGGACCATCGTTGGGCAGGCGTAGATGGAGCATCAAGGAATTCTGACTAAGTGTGCAACTACGAAGCAACTGACGGACCGTAGGTCGGCCCACGGTCCGTCCTACACATCTGTCAATGGATTCAGAGAGTTGAAGTTCCAGTACTTATGGACCGTATGGAAGCACGGAAGGGGACCTATGATCGTAGGTCGACCAATGGTCTATAGGTCGACCCACGGTCCGTAGGTCGAGTCGTCAACTAAAGCTGCGTTCTAGACGTTTATTTCCTTATTTTTTTTTATTTTTTTTAGGATTTGTTTTCTATAAATAGGAGTTATAAACCTCGTTTTTGCGGGTTAGACATTATTGTAAACTCTTAGTTTTTGTGTTTTGGGAATTAACTTGCAAATTTTAGCAATTTGATTTCCGGAATTCATTTTCTACAATTTGCTCTTTGAATTTCAATTCGAGATTTTGGGTTTTCATCTATTCTAATTGTAAGTTGATGAATTCTTTCTTGTTAACTATGAATTGTGACCTCTCAAACACGAGTAGCTAAATCCACAACTAGGGTTGTGGAAACCATGAGCAATTAACAAAGTATGAATACTAATTAAGTAGTTCTAGAATAGTGTTTATGCATGTATTGTTAATTTTTTTGCTTAAAATTCATTTTAATGGTGTTCAACGTTAGAACTCGCCTCGTTGCTACTTGCCGGACCAAGGAGGTAGTTAATGAGAAAAGAATTAACAATAGAGATTTAGTGGATGCTATCTATTAGTCTAATGTCAATTGGAGCGAGGGTGAAAACTAAGTCATACATTGATGTGATGTCTAATCTAGGGTGAAGGTAAGGGTTAGTAAAGCATACATCATTTGCCGGACCAAGGTGAGAGGTGAAATTCCCTACTTGGAGGACCAATTACTTAGGGATACCTAACTTACAAACTTTGCATGTAAAACACTAGGAAAAGGATTACTATTATTAGGATTACTGCGTTAAGAGCTTGTGGGGAACACAAATACCCTAGTTTCTCTCTCATATTGATAACTCAAAGTTTGAATCATGCTTACTTGTTACTTAATCAACAATTTGCTACTTGCTTACAAAAGCCGCCGCCCCTTTATTACTTGTCTCGGAAATAGTTTGACTGAACTGATATAATAGTGAGTTAAGTTTAAGTCTGAACCATATTCCTCATGGGATCGACCTCAATACAAGTTGGGTTCTTTATGTGACAACGATTGCTTATACTTCTTTAGAAAGGTGTAATTTGAGCGTATAAAATTTTGGCACCGCTGCTAGGGAATACGACTTTTAGATTAAGTTTAACTACATTATTGAACTTTAGTCAAGTATTTCCTGATTTTACTTTTTATTTTTATTTTTATTTTCTACAGGTTTCTACTCTAGTGTATGCCAAGTACACGGAGTCGAGGTGAACCATTGACCCCCTACAATCTTGAACTAAGAAAGACTTTCAGAAAAATGGCAAATAAAGGGGTCCATAATAATATAATCATAGATGAGCATGAGGATGGAGTTAAATTGCAACTTCGAGAAGTTGGTAATGAGAACGCTCTGGTTCATGGTGGTAATCTACTCAGAGATGCATTGAGGGTACATAATCTGCCAGAACCTAGGTTGCGTGGTAACTACAGGGTCGACTTCAATACAGTTGAATCAGAAGGACATATTGTTCTCCTTCCTCTACCTCTAGGGCATACATATGTAGTGACCACCAGTCTGATGCAAATGCTTATAGCAAGACAGTTGTTTTCTGGTCTAGCTTCGGAAGATCCGCATGGTCACATAGCTAAATTAAGAAGTGTCTGCAAGAGTTGTGTGGGATGACCTGAGTTGGATATGAATGTCACAGGTTTGAGAGTCTTCCCTCTATCATTGACCAATGATGTTGCAGTATGGTTTTCTGAGCTTCCATATAATTTGATTCAAACATGGGACCAGTTGCATAAGGTGTTCATGGAAAAGTATTTTCCGTTGTCTAAGAAGCTAAATAACAAGTACAAACTGAACTATTTTGTAGCACTACCTGGAGACTCTCTAAGCAATTCATGGGATAGGTTCATTGCATTCATAAAAAGTGTTCCGAATCACCGCATAGATGATGATTCACTGAAGGAGTACTTTTATAGAGGTCAGGATGACAATGGAAAGGTTGTGCTGGATATTATTACTGGAGGATCATATGGTGAGTGTGCTTTTGAAGAGATCGCTGAGAAACTAGATAAGATTTCCCAGAATATTAAGGCATGGAGTACTAGAAAGCATACACTAGTAGAAGTGGCACCTAGTCAATCTAATAATGATATTCGTGAAAAGATGGCTCAAATGAGGATAAAACTGGGCTTGGTATTAAAGCATGTGACCGAAGGTGCAGAGAAGGTGAATGCGATAAACTATTTAACTAGAGCTCTACCATCACCAGTTGAGGAATGTTACTATAAAGAGGATGCATATTTGGTTAATGATCATATAGGGGATTTTCGAGCCAATGCCCAAGGTTTCAACTCGGATAATTGACGCCAAGGTCAAGGAAACCAAGGTCGGAACTATGGAAACTACCATCGCGAGAGGAACTATGTCTCGGATGGGAACTACTATCATGATAACAACTACAACCTGAACAACTATGGCAACATGAATGAGAGAATTAGGCCTTATGTTCCACTTGGTAATAAAGAATCTGGTACTAGAGAGGCTGGTGGTAGTATGTCACGCATTGAGGATATGATGCAAAAGATGATGAAGAGGTTTCATGCTACTGATGAAAATGTGAAAGAGATGCGTATTGAGTTGTCAGGGATTGGTCAGAAAGTTGATGCCCATGCAGTGTCGATCAAGCAACTTGAGCAGCAGTTCAGTCAGTTATCCGCTACAGTGAATCCACGCCAACTAGGCACACTTCCCAGCAACACCATCTAGAATCCGAAAAATGATGGGCATTGTATGGCAATCACAAATTTTGGAGGACCAAGCTCGCACACAAGCCTGCTACCAAGTAGGAGCAAAAAATAGAATATGTTGAATTGGGACAAGAAAGAGAGTGGATCTGCAGGGTCCAAAATGAACGACGACCATTCCCTTCCCATTCTTGATTTTTAGGTTGTGCAGAGAGTCTACTGTGCTGATTTGGCACTATGACACATTGATTGAGGCCACTGATACGCTCAAATTACACCTCCCTAAAGAAGTGTAAGCGATCGTTATCAAGTGAAGAACCCAACTTGTAGGTTGGGGTCGATCCCACAAGGAAAATGGTTTAGACTTTACTTTAACCCACGATTATATCCAATTAGTCAAAACATTTCCAAGAAAACAACGATTAATTAAAAGGAGGGGTTTTTGTGAATCAATTATGAAAATTCAATAAGTAATCAAAATTTAGTAGTCAATGTTGGTTGTTATCAAGCTGAGAAAGATGACTAGGGTATACGTGTTCCCCACAAGCTCATAACGCAGTAATCCTAGTAACAACAATCCTTTCCTAATGTATTACATGCAAAGTGATAAGTTAGGTATCTCTAAATCCTTGGTCCGGCATCTAGAGAATTTCACCCCGCACCTTGGTCCGGCTACGTGTGTATAA
>JAJOOS010032111.1:0-12555 GCA_029582725.1 Solanum chiquidenum
ACCCAGAACTGTTGCCGCCCCCCAGAACTGTTCTCCCCCGCCACTTAAAACCCAACCCCGCCCCCAACCAAAAATCCAGAACTGCCCCCCCCCCCCCCCCCCCCCCAATTTGCGTGCATCGTTTATAGTTCATGGGTTTCGGCGCTCTTCCGGCTTGTTGCATTTTATATTTTTTTAAAAGTCCATTAATTTACAATAAATTAAATAATCAATAAAATAATAATTTATATATTATAATTTCTACATAACTAATTTCTACATAAATAATATCTACATAACTAATATTTATATAATTAATACCTACATAACTAATATTTGCATAACTAATACCGAGGGGTGGCTCTTGCTTATAAAAATAAAGGCACATGCCTTAGGCCCCCAATTTTGGAAGGCCTCAAATTTTTGCCAAGAACAAATTATGTGTTATTTTTTTTTTTATAAAAAAATAATTATTTATAATAAAAAGTATATTATTTTATTCTCCTTGACCCTCACTCAAATAGAAGAAATCAAGAAAATGTTGTTTTGTCTTATTACATTTTTTTGCTAACATTCACATTATTTATTTATTTTAAAAACTCCTTTTGCACTATTTTTCTTCAAATCTTTCATAATTTAAAGTAATTCTCTATCAAAAATCTGAATTATTAGTCGAACTGTGTTGAACAAAGTGGATCACAATTTTTTTTTACTTTTATTTAAATTTTCAATCAAAGTAAAGTATATCAAGTTATCAACGTCTTGAATCAGATTTTATGGTTCTAACTCTTATTTTTTCTTAAAGTTTGTTAACTTGTTACTTATAGAATTACGTTAACAATTCATATAATGATTGCTTCAGTAAAAGGATATTTTTCAGCATTGAATTGATAAAATCTTACCTAAAACTATTTTTTTCTTTTTATAAAAGTACTCAAAAAAATCATCTATAAAAAGAGTTGAAGTAATAATTTGCATCTAAATAGTTAGAAAAATAAATTTTAAACAAATATGTATGAAATTTTTTAGGCCTCAATCAAAAATTTCGCTTTAGACCCTCAATTACGTTGAGCCGCCCCTGCTAATACCTACATAACTAATATTTGCATAACTAATACCTGCATAACTAATATCTGCATAACTAATATATGCATAACTAATATCAGCATAACTAATATCTACATAACTAATACCTGCATAACTAATACCTACATAACTAATACATGCATAACTAATACCTACATAACTAATACATGCATAACTCTAACCAGTAACCAAACGGACCCTTAGTACACCAAACCAAACATTGCATAAAAAAATCTTATCATAACTAATGCAAGCATAACTAATACAAGTGTTACAAATGAAAGCATTACTAATACATTATATTTTAATCAAACACATTCAAATATAACTGAAATTTGAATGATTAAAATGTATATCAAAAGAATAAATAAATATGACATTCTAGATTTGAATAATTAAAGATTCATACCTTTATTGAAGGCAAATAAATGAATATTGACCAACTAAATGAGTTTCATATATCACGAAAATTATAAGCGATAAAATTACACTATATATTAGTTCAGACAATAATGCTACCAATTTTGGCACATACTCTGTTGTGAACACGGTCAGCCAAGCTATTGGGCCTGAGGATAAACCACAAAGAGGCCCAAGAATTAAACAGCCCAATACTAGTTTCGCTTGAAATCCAGGCCCAATAAGCAATTGTTAAAAAGGATTAGAAGTTAGAAGAAGGGGCATGAAAAATTATGTGAAGCTTTGGCTTTCTGATCCTCTCATCCCCTTTCTATGGCCTAGTATCTCATCCCTTTCTAGTTACTTCTTTCTCGGTTTATCTCTCCTTAGTTAGTGTATTATTATTGTATTGTGCGTATTCCACCTTGTAACTTGTATTCAGTAATTAATATATATAAGAGTGCTTCTGTTGGAATTGAGTTTGTTACCTACTCTCGCTTCTCACATAGTTTGGCTCAGTTGTTATGAAATTGAAAAAAAAAATGAGATTAATGCAACGTTTTCAACTTATACAATCATGAGTGCTATCTATATCTAGACTTCATAGTTATAACGTGATTTTTTATTTATTTTTGAATGAATCGTGCTCAAATCTAATTAGATGTTATTGAAGTTAGTTGATAATAGTCTAAAATCTTTAAAATAGAGATTTGATTCATTCGAGACTAATTTACAATTATTTGATAATGAATTTGCAGAATAAAATCTAATAAAAAACATTGTTTGGAGTTGAAAAACATAACTATCCATTAATTTAAGATCGATAATAAGAATAAAAACAAAAACCTCATAATCGGTTTATTATAAAATAAATATCAAACAAAAACGAATTAATTTTTAAAAAAAACTTCAGAGATTTGTAATTATGACTTATATTTTCTTTCCTCGTGAATTTTATTTTAAATTGTTGAAGTTAAGGTTCTTCGCATAAGGTTAATTTGAAGAAAAAGTAGCGGCGAGAGAGAAACAATAGAAAAAATTGCTAAAAGATTTAATTTCTCGAGGTATGAATTCCGTTAATATAAATCTAAGTTATTTGTATTAAAAAATGGACAAAGATCAAATCTGATAAGTTTTTGAATACTTAAAGGACTAAAATCGGCAAGCTTATAGTTAAGGAACTAAAACCGGTAAATGTATAGTTAAGATACTAAAGTTGATAATATTTTAAATAATTAAATGACTAAATCCGTTAAATATATAGTTAAAGGACTATTTTAGACCTACTTCTATAATTAAGTAACTATTTATGTCATTTTCTCTATTGAGTTAATATTCAATTTAACAACAAAAAAAGACTAGTAGTAAATATTTCATATACTAGAATCGCTTTAGCCTTTGCATTTTTCCTGAGTTCAGTGAGATCATCTCGATGAACTCACTTCTAACCTTTTTTTATTGTTTCATAGCTTTTCGTCAATCATCAAAATTATGCTAAACTCAATAATAATAACTTTAATGTTTTGAAAATGCATTAAAAACTTCTCTTTTGGCTATATATAAAAATATTTAAAGCAATTTAATATGAAAAACGACAAAATTGGTGATGTATGTTTGATAATCACTACTTCCAATATGTTTGATTTTAGCACAAAATTAATGCACTAAAAAGGTATAATTGCACACAAGTAAAACAAGGCATGAACCATATGATATTGACACACAAGTGAAAATTGTCATAACTTGTACAATGTTACATAATTATTTGCGAGAATACCAAAGGAATGATGAAATATTTATGATCTATGAGCATGAAAATATAGTTGCAAATGATATGACCAGTGTTTTAAAAGGCGGGGCATTTTACTTAGTATAGGGCGAGGCGTAAGCCTTGAGACGTGGGGCGTAAGCCCTGTGGATCTTTAAATTTTTAATTTACAATATAATATAATAATATAATAACACAAAATTATAAAAATACATCAATAGTTTGAAATAATTACAAACATGATTAAAAAACTCATAGAAAATAAAACTTCTAACATGATTGTACAAGTATAAATAATCTAACATCTTAACTTTTAATAATAAAAGAATCATTATTTCGAATTTTTTTTATTTCTATCATACTATAAAATTTACCCCCTAAAAGAAAATAATCAATAAAACTTACTAGTATTATTATAAAAACATCACTTCATCATAAATATAAATAAAATTACTTTCAAATAGCTAAATAAAATATGATAATTTTGAGACATATGACAAAATCATGCAGACCAATCATAAGTGAAAAAAATAAATTTTGGTATGTATTTTTAAAAGAAATGTTACGTAATATATAATCACCTTCACAATATTACAAAATAGTAAAGACGTGATACTACAACTTGTTATTTGAGTTACTCTCAATCTTCTTATCTCTATAGATTAAAAACTTATTAAGTTTCATTCAATTATTCAAGAATTATGAGGGTTAACAATGTTAACTAAAGATTTTAATACATAATTTGTGCAAGATCTGTTAGGCGAGCCCCGAGCGTTGGGCGTGCTTAGGGCGTACATTCGGGCGCTTGAGGCATAAGTCTTATAGAACTAAGCTCCACACTTGAGTCTCGGGGCGTTTTGCTAGAGCCCCACCCCAAGGCGAGTCTCGAGGCGAGTTCCAACAGAGTCTTTTAAAACACCGATATTGACCAACAAATGGCTCAACGTAACAATGTTGGTTCGTCTTCTCGGTCATATGATCGAGAAATGCAAGTTCAACGTGAGAAGATTGTCCGTACTATGTGGGAGGATTATATTAAAGACTAGTACACTACAATTTATGTTCAATTTTTTTTAATTAAATTAAAATTAGGTGAAACAATTACTTAAGTGGAGAACAAATAACTTTATAATAATTTATTATGCGATTTTATAAATTTTTGTTTATTTGATAAGATTGAATAAACAATTTAGACTATTTTAATAATTTTACAACTTATGCAATTTTTATATTTATAAAAAAATACACAACACAAAAATTTATATCGCATGAACAAACGGACCCTTAAATATATTTGTTTCCCTGAACTTCATCCAGAAATATTTGTACTTTATACGTATATAACATCAGATATTTTTCTCTTAAATTAGGCGTGGTCAATCTAATTTTAAACACACAAAAAAATATTTTTAAAATTAGTAGTATAAATTAAATAATAATATCCAAATAAAAAAAATAAATCAAAGACCATAAAATACTTTTTAGGCATTGAATAGTAGCTTCATTGTCCAACAACACTGGCAGAACCCACATGAAAAATATTGGGAACTTTTACAAATAACCACTATAATAAATTTAATTATGTTTTATAGCTATAATTTGTATATTTACGGATTGTAGCTATAGTTTAAGCTGCCTCATTTGTATAATTCGCGAATTTGTATAATTCGCAGGTTTGTATAATTCGCGGATATATTTGTATAATTCAGTTATTTTTGTATAAACTCGAAATAACGAATTTATACAATTACAAACATCAGAAGTGCAAATAGTTATACAAATTATATTATACAAATTCTGAATTATACAAAAATTATACAAATTATATTATACAAATTCCGAATTATACAAATGCGCGAATTATACAAAACTAAAAAGCTGAGCTGTATAATTATAGCTAAAAATAAGCCGCAAATTATAATTAAGATAAACTATAACTATATTAAGTAATTAACTAGTATATATTTACTTATACGCGTAATTTTCCCAAAAATATTTTAAGGCCACAAACTAAACTAAGCCCAAACAGAGAGAATCAAAATCAGCCACCCAAAAAGGACAAGGAATCAGAGCCACAAACTCACTCTTTCGAATCAATCAAAATAATAAAAAAATAAGTGATGGATAAGATATTATATTATTATTTAGATATTACTCTCTCCGTTTATTTTTATTTATTCAGTATCAATTTAATACATTTGTTAAAGAATAATAAAATAACAATTTAACTATATTATACTTTGAATATAGAATAAGTGTATAAAATTAAAGAACATTTTGATATCTTTAATTTAAGATTATGTTATATGAAAACAGAACAAACAAATTAAAACGGAGAGAGTACTGAAATAGATATATGTATTGTTTCCCTAATATGGATGTATGATTGGTTGGCTGAATATGTTCCACATATAGCAAAAAAACAAATCACACCTGGACTTTGGTGTCACTATTTATGAGTGAGATTGAGATATGGTTTCATTAATGGGCCAGCCTTACATTGACACGTGTCATCTCTAAACATTCATTCACAGCCACAAACAAAAACTCTCTATAACCTTCTTGATGTTTCTATTCCAATTTTTTATTTTATTTATTAAAAAAAATATGGAAAATTCATTCTCACTATCCTACGTGGCATACCCCACCCACCCACCCCCCAAAATTTTTCTGCCCCTTCCATTCTTGTTCTTCTGTTCTTATATTTTCCCTTCATTTTTTTTCATCTCTCCTATTTTACAGACCATTTTTTTGGTTTTATTTTTTCCACTTCTCAAAAAGTTTTTTTTTTTTGGTTGCAAGAGAAGTGAAGCTAATATACCCATCTTTTTGTGGTCTAGCTTTAATTTTTTTTCAAGATTTTTTTTTGCAGCAATGGTGGCAGATGCAGTGGTATGTGGACTTTTCTTATATTTAATTTAGTTTTTTCTTTTTCAAGATTCATTTTTGGAATATGGGTATTTCTTAATTTGATGTTTTCTTACTATATCTGGAAGTAGATTTTATTTGTTGAGTATATAAAGTTTTGATTTTTTTTTTTAAGATTTAAAGGTGCATCTGCTGAGGTTCATCTATATGTTAAGCTATGATAATTATGATGAATAAATGATATTTTGTACTGTTAAGTTTTCTGTTTGTTTGAGTATTTGGAACTTATTATGTTTCTAGAAACAGTAAATTTAGTTAACTGGCAAGGAAAATGCTATGGAGGATGATAGGTCATAGGTCAACATAGCTGCCTAAATGGTTTGTTTTGACAAGATGGTAGTTATTATCTCCGAAAGTCACCTTTAGACTTGACTTTCTGAGATAATAACTTTTAGTTGAGTGACAATCTGTCTCTAACTAATTCAAATCTTGAAGCGAAACCTAAATATCATTTACTCAAAAAGCGGACACCATTGATTCATTATTCATGTTTTCTAATGTGATGTGAGGATATCTGTTCTCGGTTTTGATCTGTCTGAGAGTCTCTTTAGTGGCATTGGACATGTAATTCGGCTAATGTTGAAATAATTTGTTTGATGATAGGGACATAGGGTATACATTGCTGCCAATATACTCTTTTACATCTTTGTGTGCAAGTAGATAACCATGACACGATGCTATACGTGATGCCGGGGTGGGGGATGCAGCTATTTAGCTGTGGGTTCATATTAACTCTGTATTTTCGATGCGGATGATGGATTTATGTGTAAAAAATCCCCTAGAATTGCAGTAAGTAGTAGATCTGAACTCATAGTTCTTTCAAAACACAATGAGTTCAACAACAATAGCAACAAACCCAGTGTAACCCCTAAACACAATGAGTTCAATACTAAGAATTTTAAAGGTTGAAACCAAAAGTATTATATCTTGGATCTGCCTTTGTATGAAGCGCGATAACCTAGCTAATTTGAAATAGAGACATTGTTTGCCTACGGATTAACGGAACAACACAGATATTTGGATAACATACTTGAATTGTTGTAACCTATGGTCATTCAAACTCAAAGAATGTAGCACTAAGATCAAATGGATAATCAGAAACATGCTACTTGAGGGCACCTATTAAGGAAGAGGGACAATATCTTTGGTATCATAATTGTTATTTTTGTCGTTGACAGTTAAACTTAGGCTAAGCTTCTCAAAGTCAAAGTTAATGAACAATGATTCTAGGGTTCTAAGTTATAGCAGAGGTGGACCTAGGATTTTGAGTTATTGGATTCTAGATTCTAAAAAAAGAAAGTTACTGGGTTTTTGACAAATTGTTTAGACATATTAAGTGAATTTTTTTTGACACAAATATAGAGTTGATGCTAAAGCTACTGGGTTTTACTGAACCCGTAATCGAGGTGCTAGCTCTGCCCCTAATTTATAGTCCCCTTGGGAAGTGTGTCATAAAACTCCTTGCCTTCAAATAACTAAATATATTGCCAATTTGAGGCTATGGTTTAACAGTCCAGTGAGTGGGAAAATCTTTTAGGCCAAACTTGAGACCACAAATTCAATTTCGAGTCTTGAATCCTGCAGCTTCTGCCTTGTGAGTCCATGACTTCAAGAAGCTTGAAGCTATGCTTCAGTCTCATTTCTTCCAACTTGGCTACTTAGTTATCCTTTACCAATGACGGCAAGCACATGGAAGTAAATTTACGAGGCCTTTCCAACTCTTTCAGTTTTTCCTTCTCGCGTGATCCTTGGGATGCTATCGGTGGTAGTAGTTGTTCTTTTATCTCTCTGTCTGGTTTTAAAAACAATACTACTATTAATTATGTTTGGGGAGAAAAGGTAGACTGATGGTTGTCTAAGTTCATATGGCTTATAGAAATGGGGGTGAAAATTTAGAATGTTAGCACCACAGAGCAGTTGATGTTAATTGGAATCATAAGCACAATTTAATGAGAGCAATTTGAGCTAGCATTCTGTCTGCTGAATAGGGAGGAAGCCTGTGCCCTGGGTTTTCTTTGTGGCACTTTATTTCATTTTAATTGAGTTTACTTGGAGGATTATATTCTTATGAAGTATGCTTTCTTCACAATTCCACAGAATCAAGCTGAGGGGGCTCGGCAAGGTGCCCCATCCATGATTAGCTCAAAGTTGGAAACTGTGGCTACTCAGGGAAAGGCCCCGACTTGTCTTGCCAATGAAAATGTGCTTAAGGTCAACATCCCTCCCATGAATGTATTCCAAGTTATTTTCCTTCATATCATTTGAGATAGGTAAGATAGCATATAGCTCGATTGGTGCTTAATTGAATCACTTAATCTCATGTGCAACAGGCTAGGAAGCCTTATACCATTACAAAGCAGAGAGAGAAATGGACAGAGGAAGAACACCAGAGATTTCTTGAAGCATTAAAGCTTTATGGCCGTGCTTGGCGCCAAATAGAAGGTAAGTGTGGTATAAGGTTGTTCGTTCCCGATAAAAGGTCCATTCTTCTTCTGATCCCCCCTCCCATTTATGTGGTTCAATCTAAATAGATGTTTCTAACATGTCTCTTTAATCATGCAGAATATGTTGGAAGCAAAACTGCAATTCAGATTCGTAGTCATGCGCAGAAGTTTTTTGCCAAGGTTGGTACCTAGATTGTGACAAATTATAGAAAGTTTGCTTGATTCTCTATCCTGTCCGAATTAAGGCAGAGGCAGCCTAAAGCATTGAATTTTTAATCTACATTTTAGGTTGCTCGAGATTCAGGGAATGATGGTGATGAATCCCTAAATGCGATTGACATACCTCCTCCTCGGCCGAAGAAGAAACCACTGCATCCATACCCTCGCAAGATGGCCGATTCATCTGTAGCTAACAAGGCAGTTTCAGGTCAGCCTGAAAGGTCTCCTTCCCCAAATGCATCAGGAAGGGACAGTTGTTCTCCAGATTCAGTTTTGCCAGCAATTGGTTTAGGTGTTGCTGAATATTCAGTTGCTGAGCAGCAGAACTCTCGCTTTTCAGTCTCTTGTACTACGGATGCACACACTGCAAATATAATTTCTGCGGAGAATGATGATGAAAGTATGAGCTCAAACTCCAACACCGTGGAGAAAATCCATGTTTCATTAAAACCAGTTGCTGCTAGTACCAGCCCGATTACCAATTCTGAGTTCATGGTAGTTCTTCATAAAGTTTGATCTGTCTGCTTTGCAATGCTATTTAGGTTGTACACTTATGACTTACCTCAGGTGTGTATCTGCCTTTTTCCAGGAAAGTGATATAGTTCATACTGAGAATTCGTGTAATGGTGAAAAGCTAGCTGTTGAACCACCTTCAGCAAGTATCAAGTTGTTTGGAAAGACAGTTTTCGCACCAGATGCCAATAACCTTACTCCGCCAGCTCCATACAGCACAGAAAAGGAAATTAATATCAGCAATGAAGCTGTACTTCATGGATTCCAAGCTAACCAAGCAAATTCACCGTTTATACTTGCCATGGTTCCAGGCAATATGATTCCACCAGCTTCTTGGTTGTCACAAAACATGCTTGAAAACAATCCTGAGAGTACTGCAGCCTTCCCTGCAACTACAATTTCTTGGTGGTCCTGGTACCAAGATCTCATATATCGATCTATCTCATCGTGTGGCCAAACAGCCGTGGAGACTGCTGCTCATTGTCAGGGGACAAAAGATGAAGAACCTCAAAGAGAGGGATCATTGACAGGTTCAAGCATTGGCTCAGCTAGTGAAGTTGACGATGGAAACAGGAGTTCTGAAACAGTTGAGTCCAAATGTACAACCAAGAGCAAGGGATTTGTACCATACAAAAGATGTTTAGCGGAGAGGGATGGCAAGTCATCAGGAGCTGTATTAGAAGAGAGAGAATCTCAAAGGGTCCGCGTGTGTTCATAGCACTTTTTTGGTACAGTTTCCTCCTGACCAGCCAGAAGTTCTGGTGTTCTGCACAGCATTTCTATTTTATTAACCAATGGCTGTTAGGAGTTTTAGGTCTGCAGATAATCTAATTCAGGAGGTCCGCGACACTCTTCAACTTTTTAGCTTTGTCAACATTCTTTTGGTTTCCTACCATATTTTTCAGCTGGACACGAAACTGAGTTTGCAGCCAAAACAGGCGCAGCTGCAATTTTTCCTATCAACTGATCGTGTAGCAGTTCTGTATCATACTCATTGTAACTTTCTTCACAGTGTTTTAACTCTAATGATGCCACTTTTATGTTATCTAAATACAACCAAATATCTCTTGTTTCGTTTTTGACTTTGGTAATGTTTTTCTCTATACTTTAAAGAATGTTTGTCAAGAAATCACAGCTGTATTAATCTTTCATGTTCATTGATCTTCAGAGTTAAATTAGATCAGATAGATAAGCTTAACATTTTAAAATTAAAATTAAAATTAAGATATATTAAAACTATACGAAAAGTACTATAAGTTGCAATTTGATTGGCTCATATCAATAGTAAAGTGAAAAGATATATTTTATTGGTCAAAGTTTTTTGATTCTCAAAAAACGAAACATGAAAAGTATTTTGGTGGGGCGGAGAGTTTACACAGTGAAAAAACATCCCAATATCGTGTTTAGCTAAACAGTACAATGAGCAACACCACAACTATAAAAGCACACATGCGCTAGAAGAAGAAGATATTTTTAATTCAGGGAATGGTAGACATGAATTGAAGAAAAATATCAGGGTTCAAAGCATATGATTTATGTTGTGAATGAAGTGACATTCACAAATATATATCATATATATTCACGTTACAATATAATGAGCAAAAGTAGAATTGTCAAAGTTATCAATTAAAGGTCTGTACAAACAAAATATCAAGATTCAGAGCATTTTGATATTTATGATGTGAATGAAATGACATATGCAAATTAATAATAAATATCATATTCACTAAACAGTATAATGAGGAAAAGTAGATCCAACATTTCCTTCCTTTTCTAGCATAGTTTTCAATTCTTCAATTAAACAATTTGAACAAGTGGATTGACTGATTTTATCATCAAAACTTCTGTCAACTCATGAGATACCAGATCAACAAAGTTTCAAATTAACACTTCGTGAACATACACAGAATCAAGATTTAAAATTTAATGAGTTTTATGTGATGACCCGCCATGTCATCATGTCACTTAAGCGACATGTGACATAAAGTTGTACATATGGAAGAATTGAAGAAGACTAGTATTTAGGGGAATATACTAAAGATATATGGAGAATTCCCTTAAAAGACCTTCAAATTCCATAGATTTACATGGAAAGTCCTTGGAACATTCTAGTCGTATAGAAAATTCTAGAATAGGGACTTGTACAAAATTTATATTTGCAAATGCAACAAGCAGAAACAATCAAGTTCTCTACAATACAATTTTTCTCTGCACTTCCCTTGTATTCTCTCTACCATTTTCTTAGTAATTCCTAATGTCTTGAGCTAACTTGCCATAACTAAATAAAAAAAAGAATCAAGTTCTCTTGTGTTCTTTTTGGACATAAAATTTTAGGTAGAATTGGTGCTAACAAGATAGGTAGGTGTCGATAACATATCAAATCCATTGAACTTTGTTCCCGCACAGTTTGAGTATGCTCCCATGTTATAGAACACAATCAAATCATCTAATTGAAGCTCAGGCAATTGTATGTCAAGGGCCACTGCATCAAGAGAGTCACAACTTGGTCCATAAATGGTCGATGATTCACATATTTTACAACATTCTTCTGATGCCTTCATTGAAATTGGCTTGATACCCACAAAGCAACTGTTGTAAAGTGTTGGCCTAAATGATCCATAAATCCCTTCGTCAATCCAATACTCTATTTTCTCACCTCTAACTCTTTTGCCAATCACATGTGTGACTAAAGTAAAAGCCGTTTCAGGAAAGAAACGTCCAGGCTCTGCAATTATTTTTAAATTAGGGTCAGGGAAATAATGTTGGACCGCTTCATTTACTACACTAGCTATTTCTTCGAACAACGGGGTGGATGATCTAAATCCCCCACCAATATTTAAAATTTTCATTTTAGGAATTCCGAGATAATCAGCTACATCAAACACGACCCTGGCATTGGCAATCGCCTCGCGATAAATGGTGGGATCTTGTGCTATAGATCCAACGTGAAATGACACGCCTACAACTTTTAAACCAGCCACATTACAAGCGTAATGCAGGAGAGGTTCAATTTCATCGGGCAGTGCTCCGAATTTTTTACCGAGGGGGCGCAAGGAGCCGCTGTCACTAGGGGCTTTGATTCGGAGCAACAAACTGCATTGTGGGTGCCATTTTTTTATCTTGTCAACTTCGAGCTTAGAATCAAAAGTAGTGAAATTGACCCCGACAGCAGCTGCATGCTTGATGTGGGAAATAGACTTGCACGGGTTAGCAAATATG
>JAJOOS010032112.1:0-14348 GCA_029582725.1 Solanum chiquidenum
AAAAAAAAAACACTAGCCGAAATCGAAGATCAAGAAACTACGAAAACAGTATGAATGCATTGTATGTCAAGCACACACTCCGAATCAGCAAAGTTCAAAACTTCATCTTTCATCAATTTGTGATTGATGAAGATAGGTGGAAGGTGGTACCATAATCATCACAATAAACAATAGCTAGTATGTTGCTCGGACTCTTCTAAAATGTCATCGAGTGTGTGTCGATCCTTCAGTAGTGCATTTTTGGAGAGTCCGAGCAACTTAGAACAGCATCTTGCTGTATAACATCACATTGCTAATGTGAAGCAAAATCTAATTAGTTAAGTAGTTATAGTGCAAGGCATTGTTCATGAAAATTGCTGCTGTTAGATAAGCTAAGTTAAGTGGATGAATCAATCAGTTCTACAGAGTTTAACTAAGTTTTTTGGTAAAATAATCTGTCAACCTCACACAACTTTTATCTATAAAAGTAGATCCCTCAACTCTAAGATCTTTCACAAACAAGCACTGACTTCCATTTCTACTAATACTCGAATCGAGTTTAGTAAAAAAGGGGAACAAATGGAGGCCTTCAAAAGCATTACTAACCCTTTGAGTTCTTTCTGTTTTGTATGCATTTTGCTTCTCTTTGCAAATGCAGCATCTGCGAAAACTCATTACCATGATTTTATTGTAACATATCCAAGATTTCCCTTTGTTATTAGCTAACATCTCGTAAATTTTGCAAATTCTACGATACTGACCTCTGTTTCTCCTGTAACAGATTCAAGCAACACTAGTGAAGAGGCTGTGCAAAATCTACAACATCATAACGGTGAATGGGAAATTCCCTGGACCAACATTGGAAGTAAACAACGGGGACACTCTGGTGGTTAACGTTGTGAATAGAGCTCGATATAATGTCACTATTCACTGGTAAGTTCATGCAAGCAGAACTCAAATGAACTGGTATATGTTACTCCAAAAGACTAAGACATGATTATATTTCATATGATTTTTATTTTTACACTTTTATACTAATTTGTTGTGTTTCCAAAGGCATGGCGTTAAGCAAATGAGAACAGGATGGGCAGATGGACCAGAATTTATCACTCAGTGTCCGATTAGACTAGGAAAGAGTTACACTTACCGGTTTACCATTCAAGGACAGGAAGGAACTCTTTGGTGGCACGCCCACAGCTCGTGGCTTAGGGCTACTGTTTATGGAGCTTTAATTATCAATCCAAAAGAAGGAGAAATCTATCCATTTCCGAAGCCCAAAAGAGAAACAGCAATTCTGCTTGGTACTACTTCTACCTTCGGTTAACACCAAAAGAAATACTATTTAGGCATTTGCTCATATTCTGTTTCCCCTTAGAAATTTTGTCGAAATGATAGTTTTGGAAATGCTGATTAGGTGAGTGGTGGAATACGGACCCTATTGACGTTGTAAGACAAGCAACAAGAACAGGAGCAGCTCCTAATCTATCTGATGCATACACCATCAATTCTCAACCAGGTGACCTCTACAAGTGTTCCAGTCAAGGTACCACAAAATTTACCTTAGAAACTAAAAGAAGACCTATAGAAGTTGTATCTCGACTGATTTTTACACGTAGTTGAGATTACTTCTAAAAGCAAAAATATTTAGTAAACTTATATGCTCAGGACATGTTTTCATAGAAATCATATTCATGCAGATACCACCATAGTTCATATGGACTCTGGCGAAACCAACCTCCTTCGAGTTATCAACGCTGCACTGAACCAGCAGCTTTTCTTTGCTGTGGCCAATCACAAACTTACTGTTGTTGGAGCAGATGCCTCTTATGTTAAGCCCTTCACAACATCAGTCCTTATGCTCGGACCAGGCCAGACAACTGATGTCCTGATCAAAGCTGATCAACAACCAGCTCGATATTACATGGCAGCACGTGCCTATGCTAGTGCTCAAGGCGCCCCCTTTGATGATACCACAACCACAGCCATCCTTGAGTACAACACAGCTTCTTGTTCTTCGAACTGTGTCAAGATCAAACCGGTTTTCCCATCTTTACCAGAATATAATGACACAGCCACTGCCACAGCCTTCACAAAAAAATTCAGAAGCCCAAGAAAGGTCGAGGTTCCCAAGGAAATCGATGAAAATTTGTTCTTCACAGTTGGGCTGGGACTCGAGAACTGCCCAAGAGGTGCACCCTCCAGTTACTGTCAAGGTCCAAGTGGAACTCGATTCACTGCCAGTATGAACAATGTATCTTTTGTGCTACCATCCAATATTTCCCTGCTACAAGCACATTACCAAGGCATACGTGGTGTCTTCTCAACTAATTTCCCATCTGTGCCACCTGTAAAATTTGATTATACCGGCAACGTAAGCCAGTCTTTATGGCAACCTATTCGAGGAACTAAGCTGTACAAACTGAAATATGGGGCAAGAGTGCAAGTTGTGATACAGGGGACTAGTATCTTTTCAGCTGAAAACCACCCAATGCATCTTCACGGATATGATTTCTACATCATTGCAGAAGGTTTCGGTAACTTCAATCCAAAAACAGATACATCTAAATTCAACCTTATTGATCCACCTCTTAGAAATACAGCAAGTGTACCCGTTAACGGATGGACAGTCATCAGATTTGTGGCGAACAATCCAGGTCAGAGAACAAATACTTATATCTCCTATTATTCCCAATTCTTTTCTATACAATTTCACATTTCAATATACAAACTTAGCAATTTTAACTTAATTCAGGAGTGTGGCTAATGCACTGTCATTTGGATGTTCACATTACATGGGGCTTGGCCATGGCGTTCCTCGTAGAAAACGGAGTTTGTGAATTAGAGTCATTGGAAGCTCCTCCAGTAGATTTGCCTGTCTGCTGACTACTGCAAAAAGCAGCGTAAAACAAATTCCCCTTTTTCATTTTTATAGATCGTGGTCAAGATGGGCTTGAAGGCGGATACTCAAAAATCAATCCGCCTTCAAGCCCAGAATATCCCCAGATTACATTAATTGTATTGTAATTCTAGTGCAGATAAGAAAAAAGGTATTCAGCACTCATAGAGGAGGTAAAATTTTGAGTTTATAGGTTTTGAATTCTAGAAAAGACATCTCAATAGGTTTTTCCATAAATTAAAAGTTATACATATTATACACCTTGTTTGGATGGTTACATGTTGTATTGTATTGTAAGTTTAAATATAATGTTTGTTTTGGTTGTTACTTAAACTCTATTGTATCATATCATTTAAATTCATAATGTAACGACCGACCAATTTGGTGTGATCGCGTTATTACCTTAATATTTTCTTCTCAAACGATACAATATATCCAAAACAATATCTGGATGTAAAATTTGTGGATTTGGAGGGATTGCTACCCAATGATGTTATCGAGTTTGTCTCTGTTTCGGGATCAACTAAAATTGGCAAGCCATTACCAGAAGATGTTTTGTGCAAAACAATGGAAGCATGTGAGAAACTGCTTGCTCTTGATTCTGCAAAGAAAAAGGCTCTCCAACTTATCTGTGCTGCTGGTGATCTCTCATCCTTGGCAAAAATGCCTTGTGATGATGTCGAGCTGCTTGGCGCCAACATGAATAGGAAGTGGTTATATTAATCAAAGTGGAATTTTCAAGACTACACCTCATTCCTTTAAGATCCAGACCTATCAACTGCTAGCTGAGACACTAAAGTTAGCTATCTGAATGGACTCGAATTCTTCAAATTATTGAGGATTGGCAAAAGCCTCGTCCTGTTCCGGTCCCTACTGAATCTGAGCCTTGTATGAGAAAGAGAGATGGTCGTGTTCGTAAATGATATCATCTTTGGAACACCTGAAAAACCCTCCCCTAGGTATGGTATGCTGACTTCAAGTTCGGCCTTCACCTCGGAGCAACAGATCAAGCTATCAATATTCTGCAAAAGCAGCTTGTTGACAGCTGAACTCAAAGCACTTGTTTATCTGAGGCTGGAACTCTTTCTAAGGTTAAATGAATATTGTTTGATAGATTTAGTGGTAGTATAGAGCACCATGTTGGTTACAGTAGTAGCCTATTCATGTAGTATTTGACTCTTGCTATTTGATTTCGTCTGTCGTTTACTGTGTTTAGGCTGATCGCATTGTGTTATGCTTCCTTGCGTATAGTTGTTACTGTTTTGTTATTCGTTTTTGTTTTATTACTGTTTTGATTTGGTTGAGCCGAGGATTTTGCGGAAACAACCTCTCTAACTCAGAGAGGGACTGCGTACACTCTATCCTTCTCAGATTCCACTTTGTGGGATTTACTTAAGCACAAATCTTGTCCAGAAATCATATATACAAGTGAGAAACAAGCAACCTATGGTATTTTAGTACTCTTAAAGCTAGAATCGGGATTTAAAGTTTAATGATTTGAAATCATAATCCTTTAAAGTTACCAGGTTAGGGAAACCTGTAATCAAAGCACTAGCTTCGCCCTTGATTACTCCCTCAGTGTAACTACGTGTGTCATAATTTTTGACTTGACATAAAGTTGAATAAAGAAATGAAAGATTTTTGAAACTCACGTTCTTAAATATGACATAAATTTGTGTTGCTATGAATCTTTTAAGAGTTATGGTATAAAATATATATACTAGGAGTAACATTTTGTGACGGTAAAAGCTTATCATCACAAAATCCATGCATGTATATGTCATTCTTTTTAAAGTGAGCTAATAAGAGAATAATATAAAATAGAACAGGGAAAATGAAGCGTATAAGCAAACATATACTAGTTAATTACTTAATATAGCTATAGTTTGCCTTAATTATAATTCGCGACCTACTTTTAGCTATAATTATGCGGCTCAACTTTTTAGTTTTGTATGATTCGCACGTTTGTATAATTCGAAATTTGTACAATAAAATTTATATAACTTTTGTATAATTCAAAATTTGTATAATATAATTTGTATAACTATTTACACTTCTAATATTTGTAATTATATAAATTCGTTATTTCGAGTTTATACAAAAAATAACTTAATTATAAATGTACCTGCGAATTATACAAATCCGCAAATTATACAAACGAGACAGTTTAAACTGTAGCTATAGCCCGTAAATATTTAAACTATAGTTATGGAGCATAATTAAGTTTATTATTGCGAAAGTTTCTCAATAGAATATATCTAATACTTAAATGTGGATTCAAACATCTTGAGTTTGAACCTAAAAATAAAAAATATCTTGATAAGGAATGCTTTATTCGTACGTGGTCTATGTAGTTTTGATTTGCTAAACTCAACCTTCAAATTTTGTTTTTTTTTTCTTTTTACTAATATAATCTTGGTAAAGGTCTAGTCGTGCTACAACAACCTATGACTTCTATGACCAAAGATCTTTACGTCTTAACTAATTTTTGGTCATTACTTTTTAGGTTTAACAAGTAAACAATGCCAATTGCGTTTTGTAGCTATTGCTTTTTTGGATTTGAAATATTATCTACCAAATTGTCATTTATTATATCTATATCACATTATAACTAAGTAAAGTCTCATAAATGAGGTCTTAAATGGGTGGGGTATACACAAAATTTACCTCTATCTTTTCT
Organism: Solanum chiquidenum; assembly: GCA_029582725.1. Lineage (NCBI taxonomy): Eukaryota > Viridiplantae > Streptophyta > Magnoliopsida > Solanales > Solanaceae > Solanum > Solanum chiquidenum. The sequence continues at coordinate 5,556 of JAJOOS010032112.1, forward strand.
TATTTACTACACTATAACAACATATCTACTAAAGTCTCAGAATTAGAGTTTGAAAAGGGCAAAGTGTAACCAGACCTTATCCTCTACCTACTCTTCTTTTTCTAATGAACCTTTAACTAGGGTGAGGGATAAAATGCATATGAAAGACACGTGTCATGTATTCATTAATTTGCAATAAACAACCGGTATATCCAATTTCTCGATATATATATATTCTCTTCTTTGGTTAATGTGATTGTTTAACCAAGGATATAGTCTAATGGTTAATGAAGTAGGTTGAGGTCTCAATGCTACATCTTTCTTCTGAAATATTCATGCCCTTATGGATAGTGTAGGCATTTGTACTGGTGGAAGGTAGCAGGTATCTTGTGAAATTAGTTGAGATGCACGCAAGCTGATCCAGACACCACAATAATAATATTTTAAAAAAAATGATTGTTTCACCAGTTTTGGTTGCACAGAAGTTCCCTCCAATTAGTGGTATATAATCATCACAATTCACAACTAACTTTAATTTGTTGTGTAACAACACATCATTACTAATTTACTATTAAGCAAAAATCATAAAATGGTGTTTCCTAGAAATTCAAAAATATAACAAACTCCTCCAAACAAGACTTATAATGTAAGCATTATTCATGAAAATTTTGTAGGCTAAGTTGGGTGAACCAACTCCTACAGGGTTTAACTAAGTTCTGCCCTCTAATATGATCATAAGCAAAATCTAACCCTATAAAAGCAAAGCCTCAACTCTGCAATCTTTAACAAAACAAGCACTGACTAGCATCTCTACTAATACTCGAATCCAGTTTTTTAAGAAAACGAAAACAATGGAGGTCTTCAAAAGCATTGCAAACACGTCGAGTTCCTTCTTTGTTATATGCATTTTGCTTCTCTTTGCAAATGCAGCATCTGAGAAAACTCACTACCATGATTTTGTTGTAAGTTATTTACTAACATCTCATAAATTTTACAAGTTACTATGATATTCACCTCTGTTTTTCTTGGAACAGATTCAAGCAACACCAGTGAAGAGGCTGTGCAAAACCAGCAATGCCATAACGGTGAATGGACAATACCCTGGACCAACATTGGAAGTAAACAACGGGGATACTCTGGTGGTTAACGTTGTTAATAAAGCTCGATACAATGTTACCATTCACTGGTAAACTCATGCACACATAACTGATATACATATGTTGCTCAATAAATTAGATGATCTTATATGTGTTGTGTTTCAAAAGGCACGGGGTTAGGCAAATGAGAACAGCATGGGCAGATGGACCAGAATTTATCACACAATGCCCGATTAGACCAGGAAAGAGTTACACTTACCGGTTTACCATTCAAGGACAAGAAGGGACACTTTGGTGGCACGCCCATAGCTCGTGGCTTAGGGCTACTGTTTATGGTGCTTTAATTATCCATCCAAAAGAAGGAGGAAACTATCCATTTCCTAAGCCCAAAAGAGAAACACCAATTCTGCTTGGTACTACTTCACATTCTCTTAATACCAGAAGCTTCAATTATTTCTGATAATGAATACTATAAATGCATTAGCTCATATTCTGTTTGCTGATCAGGTGAGTGGTGGAATACAAATCCTATTGACGTTGTAAGACGAGCAACAAGAACAGGAGCAGCTCCCAATGTATCCGATGCTTACACCATCAATGGTCAACCAGGTGACCTCTACAAGTGTTCCAGACAAGGTTAGTTCTTATCACCAGAATGTTATGCTAACGTTCACTAAACTATAATTCAACATCTTCCGTGCTCAAAACATGTTTATGCAGATACCACCATAGTCCATATGGACTCAGGCGAAACCAACCTCCTTCGAGTTATCAATGCTGGACTGAACCAACAGCTTTTCTTTACTGTGGCAAACCACAAGCTTACTGTAGTTGGAGCAGATGCCAATTATGTTAAACCTTTCACAACATCAGTCCTTATGCTCGGACCAGGACAGACAACCGATGTCCTGATCAAAGCTGATCAGACACCAAGCAGATATTACATGGCAGCACGTGCCTATGCAAGTGCTCAAGGCGCCCCCTTTGATAACACCACAACCACAGCCATCCTCGAGTACAAGGCAGCTTCTTGTTCTTCCAATTGTGCCAAAACTAATCCCATTTCCCCATCTTTACCAGCATATAATGACACAACCACTGCTACAGCCTTCACAACCAAATTCAGAAGCCCAAGAAAGGTTGAGGTGCCCACTGAAATCGATGAAAATCTATTCATAACAGTCGGGCTGGGACTCCAGAACTGCCCAACAGGTGCACCCTCCAGTAACTGTCAAGGTCCAAATGGAACTCGATTCGTTGCCAGTATGAACAATGTATCTTTTGTGCTACCATCCAATTTTTCCCTGCTTCAAGCACATCACCAAGGCATACCTGGTGTCTTCTCAACTGATTTCCCAGCTGTACCACCTGTAAAATTTAATTATACTGGCAACGTAAGCCGATCTTTATGGCAACCTATTCGAGGAACTAAGCTGTACAAGTTGAAATATGGGGCAACAGTGCAAGTTGTGTTACAGGGGACGGGTATCTTCACAGCTGAAAACCACCCAATTCATCTTCATGGATATGATTTTTACATCATTGCTGAGGGTTTCGGTAACTTTAATCCGAAAACAGATACATCTAAATTCAATCTTGTTGATCCACCTCTTAGAAATACAGCCAGTTTACCAGTTAACGGATGGACAGTCATCAGATTTGTCGCGGACAACCCAGGTAAGAGAACAAATACTTATATCCCCAACTCTTTTCTATACAATGTCACATTTCAATGATACAAATTTAACTTAATACAGGAGTGTGGATAATGCACTGTCATTTGGATGTTCACATTACATGGGGTTTGGCGATGGCATTCCTCGTGGAAAATGGAGTTAGTGAACTGGAATCGTTGGAGGCTCCTCCCGTAGATTTTCCTGTCTGTTGACGATTGCAAGAAGCAACAAACAAGAATTAATTCGAGTTTTGAACTAAATTTGAATCTCGCATTGCTATAAACAGTAGATCTTTCGAGAAATTAAGAAAAAAAAAATGTCTCAATTGTTAGTTTAGCATTTGGGTATATAGGAAACAATATTGCAATGTGTCCTACTTCATCAATACTATACCCATTGGTGTTATTTGCAATGTTTGAAATCTTGATAATTCGTCTACATTTTGCGAATCTATTCTTGTCTACAATCTTAAAGTATTACCAAAGATATATACATAACGTTTTTAAAAATTCGGGGTATATTTGTTCTTTTCTTTTTTAACAATATTTTGATCTCCGATTTGAAAACTAAGACAAGTCCATAAAAAGATTTCATCAAATATGACCCTTGCAAACTTTCATCTTATATGAATTAAAGGAAAAATCACCTAAATACACAACCTATTTTACCATAAATTTCCTACTATTTGAAAAAATAACAAAAATCTCTACTCTATTTTATTCTCAGATACATTACTTTACGCGATGTATCGGTCGGATATATCACTTTACGCGATGTATCGATTGAATACATCACTTTACTAATGTATCGGAACGTACACGATGTATCGGGACTGTAACATCTCACCAAATTGAAATAACTAGGAGGAAGTTAAGAATTGGAAATAGTCAATTTTTTTGGAAAGAATAGCAATCTGAAAAATTTGTTAAGTATGTTAAGTTGAGTTTTTGGTCAACTTCAAACGACCATAACTCCTAGCTCAGGACGATTTAGGTGTGTTTCCAGATATCGTAGGAAATATCTTGGAATGATATTTCCAACGCCTCCGAGTTTGTGCGATTCCGAGTTTGTATAAGTGAGATATGCCCATTCGAAGTTGGGTTGTTCAAATAAGGAAATGTCTAATTCGGATTTTGAAAGGGTGTTTTGGTCTTTTCCATACCCTATTATTTTATTTCGTTTTTAGGAGTTTAATTAGGGTCAAATCAGAATTTGATCAGTTTAGGAAGATTGGAAATTTCACGCTAGGGCTTTGAGAAAGGAGAAAAGAGGAGAAAGGAAAAGAAAAGGCAAAATTCATCCAGATTGTACCATTTGGTTGGGGATTTCGCCAAGGATTTAATCCTATAAGGTATGTGAGACTTTCATAAAGTTGGGTTTGTTCACCCACGTGTCAAGCATGTTTGATTTAGCGTGAATTCGTTCTAAAAAGGTTGGGAGTTGAATGTTCTTGATAGTTGTTTTTGAATTGCTTTCGTTCTTGAACATGAGTTGAGATTAAGGAGTTTCTTGTTATTAAAGTGTTGTTTCCTTGAGTTGTTTGAGTTACATTCTTGAGTATATATTTTGGGTACCTGAATCTAAAGTAAATTTGAGAAAAGGAATCGAAAATAATCGAATTAAGGTCAGAAAATGAGTCGAAAAGTTCGTCGAGTTTGCCTGGGAAAGGGCTGGTGCGGCGCGCCTGCATGCGCCCAAAATGAGTCTCAGAAATTTGGGGTTGGGGCGGCGCGCCAGGGACGCACCCGGATCCTCGTTTTTCACCAGTTTTTCGTTGTTTAGCCTATTTAAGTCCTTATAAAGTGTACTAACACTTTCCACTGATTCTAACTACTCTAAATGACTTCTAAACATCTAGAAATCATCCAGAAACATGAATCATAACCTTGAATCCATAAATTCAAATTCAAGGGAAGTGAAGTGCCAAGTCTAGGAAGTTCTTAGAGTCTTTTCAAGAAGTCTTTCACAAACGTTTTAACTTTGTTTTAAGACTTAAGTTTCAAGTTAAGCAAAGAGTAAAGAGTTGAGTTCATTTCTCATAAAGTTATAAGGGAACTAAGTATTCCCAAGAGTTTAAAATGTTTTCACATTTGAACAAGAAAGGAAAACACCGATTTCCAAAAAGAGCTTTTAAGCTAAGTTTTGAGTAATTATCTCAAACCAAAGAAATAAGTTTTATTTTAAAAACATATAAGCTAAGTATATTTTGGGAGTAGTATTGAGCACCGATATGGGGATGCGAGTTCATATTAACTTAAGTCTCCATAAACCATGTAGCCATCATGGGTAGTAAATGATCATACTTTTTAGATGACTCTTTAAGTTACTTTTTAGCATAGACTAGTGGATCCACTTAGTTAAGGCGTTCTATATGACGACAAAGTATAGGACAGTTCTGGCAGCGTGGGCAAGACGTTGTATCACCATTTAGGCTCATAGTGATGGTTGTCGATTAGAGAATCCCCCACATAAACTATATTACTTTGATATATGAGTAAAGTTGAGTTTGTTATCGCATAACTTTAACAAATTGAGTTGTTATTTACTGTTCTAAATGTTTTGTATAAATTGCACTATTATTGTTGTTTTACACTGCATTTTGAGTTGAGTTATTCATGAGTTGAGTAAAGCCAAGGTAAGTGTTCCTTTCAGATCCTTTTCAAGCTTAAGTTGTGTTTAGCATTCCAACTCGCATACTCGTACATTCAATGTACTGATGTCAGTTGGCCTGCATCGTCTTATGATGCAGACGCAAGTAATCAGAATCAACATCCAGTGCCTCGTTAATCAGGTTGAGCACTCAGAGTCAGTTGGTGAGCCTCCTTGCCTTCCGGAGGGTCCTTTTCATAGTTGTTTAGCTTTACAGTTGTTAGGATGAATGGGGTCATGTCCCGACATCCCTCTTTATTTTAGAGGCTTCATAGACAGTTAGTAGTTCAGTTGTCTTTACATTATCATTTCATATGTTAAGACTTGAGTTGCCGTTTTGGCCAAGTTGAATGTTGACTTTTAAACATTCTAAGTTATTTTATTTAACAATTGAGTAAGTGCATTTGATCATTGTAATAATGCTTAGAGTCTTCCGTTGAGTAAGTAAGTCAGGCCAAGGGTTCGCTTGGGGCCAGCAATGGTTCTCGAGTGCCAGTCCCGCCCAGGGTGTAGGCTCGGGGATTGACAGGGAGTGATGTATCCAAAATCAAGATACGATGTATCGTTATGTTGAAGGATGTATCTGAAATCGGGACGCGATGTATCGATCGGATACATCACTTTACTAATGTATCGGAACGTACGCGATGTATCGGGACGTTGATTGATGTATCTGAAACCAAGATGTGAGTATCGGGACATTGAAGGGTGTATCCAAAATCGGAACGCGATGTATCATGACGTTTTGGGATGTATCCGGATTCCACCAAATTTAAGGAATTTTTGTAATTTGAAAAAAAGTAAGGATGGAATATAATTAGCTCTTAATACTATGGGATTTGTGTAAAATTTCCTATATTAAAACACAAAAAATAAAAGGATGGAGTAACATAATATTCTAAGAAATAGGAAAAAAAACAGTACATTTAATATTATTACTAATAACATTATTTTTTCAAATATAATTATAACAACCTATAGTCTCATTATGTAATGACTCTTAATTATGCTTAATGAATAAATCCTTTATTACCAAAAAACAAAAACAAAAATCAATCCACTTAGAAAAATCATCCCAACATTTCATCAAACATGAACCTTTTTAAGTATAATTATAATAAATTCTCTATCTCCTTACAAAAGTCGTCACAAGATTTCACTAAAGAAAACCCTATTTAATGAACTTGAATTTAAAATTTGACAAACTGAAATTCCAATACAGTCCAATCTCATCTTCATTGCTCAATCCACAATATATAGAACAAATCCCCACAAGCAAATGCCTAATCCTCACTAGGCATCATCTCATCACCATTGCTCAAACCATTTGCAATTTTTAGGGTTATTATCTTCAGTAACATCTCATAATTTAACATGTTGCATGTCTCCTTTTGCTACAAATTTCACTCAAGAGGTTTGATTTCTTGGGATGGCTTGATTTTTTTGGGGTTAAATCTACTAATTCACAATTTTATATATATATAGTGAAAGATTGAGCTAGGCTAGTAGTTCCAGAAATTAAATGAAAAAAAATAACAAAAGCTAAAAACAAAATGCTCACAATGAGGTTTTAACTTTGAACGGGTGAATTTGGAAGGCATTTACAATTACACTACACTATATTTCTTTCTGGGTAAGTTTTATATATGGCAAACAGATTTTAATCAAATAACGCTCCATAGCTATAATTTATCTAATTATGCTCAAGGCTATAGTTTAGTTTGTTATGGAGCCTTAGATTTGTATATATTTTAGTTTTTAATTTAAATTTATATAATTTTTTTTTTTTAATAAATGGATACATGAACGCTAAATATGGTTACATAAAATTTACAAATCTCATGTTTCACGCTAATCATTTTTTAATATATTATTTTGTCCAAAATGAGTTCTACTATGTTACTAACACCAATATTTATACAAATTAATTACTCCCTCCGTCCCATTTTATGTGGCACTTTTTGGATTTCGAGATTCAAACAACTCTATCTTTGACCGTAATTTTTTTATAGATCTTTTAAACATTTTGATTTATCAATCATTGTGACTTATAGTACTTTTTACGTAGTTTACAAATATATAAATTTCATTTCAAAAAAATTGAAGATTCCATGCGCAAATTCCCGGTCAAACTTAAACTTTTTGACTCTCGAAAAAATGAAAAGTACCACATAAATTGGGATAGAGAGAGTACTATATACAAGTATATGCGTATAAATATACAAATATTTATATAAAATATAGAATTGTTTGTATAAATATAGAACTATTTGTATTTGTATATAATTATAAATTGTATATGTATATGAATATATGACTTAAATATACCAATATATAAATACACCTCAAAATACTTATGTATATATGAAACTAAATCACAAATTTGTATGTGTATAAATAATAACTAATAAATATACAAATTGTTACATGCATTTAGGGTTTATACGAATACTTGTGATTCTTCAGATCTGTCCAGATCTAGTGAACCACCTCTTGTTTCCTCCATCAACTATTTTGATGTCGCTTGTCTCAGCATTATTGATAACTTGTTGCAATGTCATTGGGTCATTCTTTTTCTTGGATTTCAACTTTAGAATAGATGTTTCCTCTTCAATTTCTCTAGATTTTACAATACCATACATTGACTCCAAGATCTCGTGTTAAAATCAGTAAAAATTTGAATGGCTACCTGCAAAATCTTGTGTTAAACCCATAAAAAATTTGGACGGCTACCTGCAATAGTGAAATCACGATTAGAAGGGACAGAGTAAATTTTGAAATTCAAGTTGAATGTGTATGACTGATTTTAAGAGAGAATTAGAGATTGGAGAGAGGAGAGATAAAATTGTATTTGTATAAATGAGTATACAAAAACCGGTAAGGCTATTTTTGTTTCGGTATACAAAGTAGGTGTGGGTCCCATATATAATAGCAAAAAGAGTCAAGGAATAATTTTTTTTATCTATGATCTGCTTATTTCCATGTACATATCATCCGCTACGTTATCCGTCGTCTTTGCGGATGCCAAAAATACATTAAACTATAGTCACGCACAGTAATTAAATTAAACTATACCCTCATCGAATAATAAACTAGTAATGTTTGCAAACTCGCGTAATTTTCCCTTTCTTTTTCAGGGGGTTCAACATTAATAAATATACTTGAATACACAAAATATACCTTATATATACAATATAATTTTTTGCCGAAGGGGTTCGTCTCACCGCCGCCCCAGTGCCCAACATCCAATACCAAAAAACGTGTGTCCCGAAACATGTCCACAAATGGCAACACTAATATCCGATGAGCTGTTCAAAACACATGACGACCTTCTTGATTAGCCACGGGGTTTGGATGTCAATGATCGGGATGAAGTAGATGTCCTAGAAATA
>JAJOOS010032113.1:0-12089 GCA_029582725.1 Solanum chiquidenum
ATAAGGATATTTTCAAGCCAAAAACGTGACAAATGATATATTTGCCCCCCCCCCCCCCAAACCACACTCCCCCAAAAAAGAAAGAAGGAAAAAATGTATTAAGTGAAAATTAATGCATAATTCTCGAATAAATAACTCAACATTCAATCAAGTATCATCATTTAGCTTTCTTGTATTATAAGTGTCATCAAATAATACATTATCAATTCTTAAAAATATATACATCAAATATCTAATTTTATGTGAAAATCACGAATTCACATGCCTCATATTTTAGCCTTTTCATTCGCTTATGACGAAGAGTCTATAACAAATAATTTTTTACCTTTTCAAAATAAAAATAAGTATAGACTACTCTTTTCAAACTCCACTTATTAGCCAAAAAAAAAAAGTGAACCAAATTTGTAACTTGTGGTATAAATTTTGCCCTACTTTATCATTTATCGACTATTTTTATGGTAAGTGAAAGTATCATCAAACTGAAACCTGTCAAACATGACTCCACTAGAACTTCAACCAAATCTTTTGTAGGTTCAAACCAAATTATTAGCCACATAAAATATAAAAATACTATATACATAATAATTTTTATAATTATAATCTGAAAGATAAAATGTTTATCTTTATCAAAGTAAAAGGATTATTTTCAATGAACCATCCACTCAAAAGAAATATATACAACAATTAGGGATTGTTAGATAAAATGTATTAGAGAATACATGTATTAGTCATGAAATTATTTAATTCTTTTTTTGATAGAACTTTTAATTAACCTATGTTAATTAATGCATATATTATATTTAATATTACACAATGTATAACAATACATAATAAATTATGGTATTAACGATACATAGGTTGTTAACACATAAATAAGCACAAGCTATTAACACATGAATATACCAAATCAATCAGCAGATAAAAAGTAATATCAACATAACTAATTTCAATATTACAAATATAATTTATTTAATACTATTCTTATACGCTCTATCAATTGAGCCGATAAGAAAATTACAAAACAAAAGTAGGCAAATCTTGTCAGCTGAATTGACTATGAATCCATGATTTCTAACATGTGAAAATAGAACATGATCAATAATTTGTGCAAGTCTTTTTCTTTACATAACAGATGGACAAATCAAAATATGCAACGTATAATGGTTATAGAAGCCAATAAATGAAAATTTATAATCAATTACGTCAAGGCTCACTTTAGAAAAAAACATTATTTTATTACGCTATCACCTTATTTTTCTTTTCATTTTATCTTTGTTTATTCTTGAATAATCAAATAATCCTATTTCATTCTCGCTTACCCTTTTATAATAGCTTTATTTCGTACCTTACTTTTCTTATAAGTTTGCCTTCAAATTGCTATGTGAGACATTATATAACGATAAATTACGATAAAGTCTATCTAATTATTGTATTCATCAAGATGATACAGTACAATAAAATACAACCATATATCCAAAAAAAGTGTTAGGTATGGGTTAGGCTTTCTGTTGGTGTTGTTTAAGCCCAGGCCCGTTATGTTCATGGCGTGGGTTCTTAAACTAATGGGACTTAGCAATTTGGACCACTTGTTAATATTTAGTCACTATTTAAAAGGGAAAACTACGTAAATTGGACTCATTAGATAAAGTATTTACTTAAATTAGATTCAATTCAATATATTTATCTTGATTGGACCCACTTATCAAACTATTTACCTGAGGGTCTCCCTGTTCTATTCACTGAACCATTGTTTCTTCATTCTTGATACTATCGGAATATATATACACTCTAATGATATCTATATACTCTGATGGTATCATACAGTAATTGAGCAGTCATTTTTACTGAAACACTGTCTCTTCCTCCTTGATGTCATCAAAGTATATATATACTCTAATGGTATCAAGGAGTAACTGACTAGTGTTTTCACTGAAGCAATGCTTCTATTTTCTTTGATACCATTAGTATATATGTACTTCATGTTGTGATATAATGTTGGAACTTAAAACTTCAACTAAAGTTGAAAAATACTTGAGCTAATAATAATATAGAAAAAATTAAAATAGGGAAAAGAGAAAAAAAATGTAAAAAATAATAATTGCACACCAGTACTCAATATCCACATGTCTTATCTCGTCTTGAATACATTAATGCATCGACTATTGAGTAATAATATCATACAATATTTGTTAGAACAAAAGCCACATGAATATAGTGGACCAAATTGTAAGTGCAAATGCTGCAGCCAAATAAGTCCACAAAAAAAGGACTGAACACTCTTCTTGTGCCACATCAAATAATTGTGTCATTGTTCCTGCAATTATTTTAATCATAATTATAATCAATCATTTCACCATTCTCAATTGTTACGTAGAAAATAAGACTGGTTACCTATAATAACATGTAAATTATATATTCAGAATTTGAAATTTATAAGTTCTAATTATAAGTAATAGTGGAATAAATAATCATGTCATTGTTCCTACAATCTTTTTAATCATAATTATAACCAGTTCATCATTCTCAACCTACGGTAACATGTTAAAATTATATGGAACTAAAAATTGATTCAGAATATAAGATTTATAATTTCTAACGGTGATATATATAATTGTGTCATTATATTGTTCTTACAACAATATTATTATGTATGGCTGAGGTGGCCTCTAATGAATTAGGAATAAATTTATTTATATTGTCAGTGTATATAAGTTGAAACGTACCGATATTCATGGCAGGTGGCAATGTATATTGAATCATGAGCACAAATTTGTAAAGGGGATCTGCTGCAAGGAATCCAAATTTGGAAGCAGATTTAAGAACAAGAATTCCTAAGAGAGGACTAAAAATATATCTCACACACACCACTGCTATAATGATCATTGGTTTCACTTTTGCCTTCCTCAATCCTGTCAAGTTAATTGGCAAAAAATATAATTATTAGGTTACGTAGAACGGAAATTGTCATATCGAACTTTATATCAGATGTGTATATTTATTTGTGTAATTATATACAAGTTTAAGTGTTTATTTGTATACATTCAAAGTTAAAGGTCATAAATGTCAGCTGAAGCCAAGTTAAATGACACATTTATGTATTATGCCTTTACGATAGGTAAAATATTATGCCCATGTCTTTAATTTACCCTAAGTTGACATGTATATGTCCTCAAATTCTGGGTGTGCATAACTAGACACTTAAACTTGAATAAAGTTAAACAAGTAGATACACGCATCTTATGTGGCATAATACACATAGGAAGTCACGTAGGATGTCGCATAGGACTTGAATTGTCACGTAGGATATATGTGTATATACTTGTTCAACTTTATACAAAGTGCCTATTTAAGTATACTCAAAATTGAAAGACATAAATATAAGATGATATCAAGTTAAAAGACACGTTTATATATTTTTTTCCTTTTAATTACCTTGGGTGAGGTTACCCCCTAGTATAAGAGTGATACATGGAATTGTCCCATCCCTGCATTGAGAGGAAGATAAAATGACTATTAATTTGGAACAATCACATTATTGCCAAAAATAAAAATAAAAATAATAATCATGATTTTATAAATTTAAATAAAAGGATGGAGATATTATATAAATATATTATAATACATACCCAAGTAATTTGACAGTGTCTTGAATAACTCTAAGGGGAGCATTGCTACCAATAATAAGGTTTTTCAACCATGTTATTGAACCAAATATAAGTCCTAAAATCTGAATTTATCAATCAAGGTCATAAATTTAAAAGGGTAAATTTCTTTGTTAAAAATAAAAAATAAAAAATCAAGTGATAATATTTTTAAAAATAAAAAAATTACTGCTGCAATTGTTGGAGGTGCTAATAGTTCCTCCACAATTTTGTTCAAAGTCCTTGCTATTTTGCTCCATGATGATACTTCACATACTTTGATCTATAAAGTTAAAAATATGTTAGGATAAATAACAAAATTGTGAATTAATCTACTAACGATTTCTCTAACGAAATGAAATATTCAATGATAAAATTAGCTTGCTATATATAATAATGCTTATTTACTCGCTCATCTTCGATGACGATATCAGCACCGAGCAGTGACTTAAGAAATAAAATAATACTTGATGGGAATGGAGGAATAGTAAAAAATAATAAAGAGTAAAATTCAATCACCTCTCCTTTTCATTCCTTGTCACCTCTTTTCTTTCCAGTATTTTGATTATGATTATTTTTTAGTATTATATTTTATGTGTCACAGTAATTAGGAACTGAAAATCTAAATCTTTAGATCAAAGAAGAGCCTATTTGTTGGAATAATGATATTCAATGCTATTTGAGCCCTTTTTATTAGTAAAATTAGTGAATTAAGTAAAGATACAAAAAGAAAGGGATTCAATTTGAACTTTACTCGCTATAATTGTTTTTGCTACTGCATAAAGTGACAAGCTATTTTTTACTAACGCTGAAGTTACTGAACTTTACCTGATATGAATTATGATAATAATGATATAAAAATATCTTGTGTAACAATAAAATTTAGATTCATTGTTATAGTGTATAAAGTTCAATTACTTCACTGTGGACAGAAAAATACTACTCTATTTTATTCCCCAAAAAAATCTCATACGTATTTAGAAACAAAAAACACTATACTTCTAATTTCACTCCATGATTTACGATCGCACAAATATTTATAACTTAGTTTATGTCATAAGTTTTAAAAATCTTTTTTCGTAAAACCCTGTGTTGCCTAATCAAACATCACAACATAAATTAAAATGATGAAAGTAATAGGTAAAGTTTAATAATGGGTGAAACTCAATTATTTTTAATAAAATAAAAATGGTTTTGTCAGTTTAATTGTTGTTATATTGTAAATATATAAAGTTGGATGATATTATGTGAAATTAGCATAACCATGCATCACTATGAGTTGTAGAGTGATGGTTGGATTCCTCTATCTTTAATTTGAGGTTTCGAATTTCGAGTCATTGAAAATGTAAAAAAAAAAACTTCAGAAAAGAGTCATGCACTGTGTGAATTTGAATTTAATCAGACTCCAATATTGACACTAGACACTGAGCGAATTTTTTTTAAAAATAAACACTAACTTACCATTTGATTTTCAGTATCATCATGTTGAAGAAGGTGAGATTTCTCATTTGCATCTAACAAATCCATATTTGGTTTCTTCAATGAATTTTCTGCTTTTATTGCTTTAAATTTCACAGAGGAACTTCTTATTAAGTGGTATGTGTATGTCCATATGTAGAAACCACCTACCTGTTAATTAAATCAACAAAATTAAAATAATTTAACACTAGCAAGTATAAACACTAAAAGTTACAAAATGATGATCAATATCATGGCTAATTAGATCGGTTCGAGTCGAGGGTCCTTAAAAAATAACATTTTTATATTTATAAGGTCAGTATAGTAATCCGTAAGTTACATAGGAGAAATAAATTGCACTAGACAAAACTCGATCGACCGCGAAAAAAGTTAATTAATTAAGCTTTATTATAAGAACTTACTGCCATGGAGAAAGAGACATAAGAAAAACCAACAGAAGCACAAATTTTATGATCACCAAATGGGCTGCCATCCTCTTTGCAAATTGCTGGAATTACTAGCAATAGAAGGTTTCCCAAATTACCTGTTTTGATTTAACATAATTAGAGGTCACATGTTTTGGAATACGAGGGTCAAAATGATTAATATCTTGTGTGAATTTGAATTTTGAACGTGAAATCTTCGAGATCTTTTAATAAAATTAACAAATTAAAAAAATTTATATGAAAATGAAATACATTTTTTGTTTTAATTTGTGTGACCTGATTCGAAGTATTTACAAGGGTCACACTAACTAATTTTCAGTGTGAATTCAGACATAAATATATTCTTCAGTCTTTTGCAATAGAATTTGCATATTCAAAAATAAATTACATAAAGAATAATGTAAATTCAATAGTCAACAATTCAAAAAACAGAGTATTTATGAAAATTGTGATCAAAGAAAGCATCATTTTGACTCTCTAAATAGCAACTAGCTAAGACACATAAAGTGAAATGGAGAAATTACTATAAATGAGTATATATATAACTAATAATTCAAAAAAACAGAAAGTATTTATGAAAATCGTGATCAAAGAAAGCATCATCTGACTCTCCAAATAGTAACTATCTAAGACACATAAAGTGGAACGGAGAAATTACTATAAATTAGTATATATAACTAATAATTCAAAATATAAAAATGTACTCAAAAAGTGAAACATAATCATCGAAGAAAAATTTACTTGATCATTTAAATAATCGTAATAGTATCACGTAAAGTGAAACTGAGGATTATATATATATATATATATATGTACCTGTTGAGCATGTAGCAATAATAAGTCCCTCTAAATGTACCTCTGGCTTGAGTATTTTTACAACTAGCCATCCAAGAATTCCTCCAACTAAAAAAGTTAGCCCTATATTAATAGGCATAAACCACCTGATAGATCATAATAAACAAGTTTAGATACAATCCAAACAGATTGGGGTCGACTATATAAATTTTCACTATTTATATAGTATAAATTTAGACTTGTTTATATAAATTTGTGTTACTTATGACATTTCATTTATATACATCTAAATCCAATATTATTGAGAACAATATTACTCTACCACTAAAAATTATTTATATTTTCTACCGATATTTCTCATATGTAAACGCATAATAATATTGTGAGGGCTTGTTTGGTTGGGGAACAAGTAATTTTGAGATTAGTTATTTCAAAATTGTTATCTCACATTTAATTTAGGATAAAAATAACACTACGATCCTGAAATAAGTAATCTCGTGATTTTATCACAATCAAATATAGGATAAAATCATTCAAAAATTTAATTTCGAGACAATTATCACTTATCTCTCTCGTACCAGCACCAAGAGTTGGTATTCCCCCCATTTCAATTTTATGTATCAAAGTTTGATCAATCTCAGTTTTAAAAAAGAAGAAGATGATTTTTGAATTCTAAAATTTTAAATGAAAATATACATAATATATTAGAATATTTTTAAATCTCGTAATCATAAATATAACATGCATGATATTTAAGTTAACAAGTTACTAAATAAATATAAAAAGTATCATTAATTTTTTTTAAAAACAGACTATGTTATATAAATTGAAACATGATTAGAAGTATTTGATAGTACGTACCATGAGATGATGTCGTCCAAGGTGACAGTCTTAGTCAAACTTGCAAACGTTATGGAGGGTGTAAATACCACGAACACAATCTACATACATAGAGATTATTTAAAAATTTAATTAGCTAAAAACTTTTAAGGAAAATTGTATGAAATAGCAAATTATTAATTTAAATTAAATGTTATAGTCATAGTTTATTTTAATTATAATTCACAGCAAACATCCCATTTTTTGTCATCGAATTTGGTATACAATTAGCCATTTTATACATGTCGGTATAAAATATATAAAATGCGTTTGTGTTTGTATTAAGCGAGAAAAAAGTGTATATACAAAAATAAATACATATATTTCGTCATATACACTTATAATTATACAAATACAGATCTTATTATACAAATTATAATTTATAAATGAATTTATACTAAACTGAACAATTTGTATAAAACTGGATGTTTCTAGTGAATTATACAAATCAAAAGTTACATAACAAACAAAAAATTTGTTATGGAGCGCAATTATGCAAACTATAGCTATAACATACAAATATAATTTTTATGTTTGTTATATGTGAAAATTGCTCAAACTTTTTAGCGACAGATTAATTAGTTGAGGATTACTAATAAATTTCATAACTAATTATATAGTTTCTAGTGGTGCATGTTACAAGTAATATTAACATATATTATATATTATGCTCAGAAAAATAATGAAAAAAATGATCTTACTTTGTTTAGGGACTTTCGAGTATCAGAGTGAAGAATATTGAAATAATTAGTTGCCATTAAAGCACCTAAAACACTTATAAGAAGCATTTGTAATATTGGCATAGATGCCACCTCAAATAATGTCCAAAACCCCATCTTTCTTCTTTTTTTCTTCTTAATTTGTCAGAAAATTCTAACAATATAATTATCTTTATCGAAAGATAAAGTGTGATATCCTGAAAAAATAAAAAAATAAATTTTTAAAACCAAGAAAAAGAAAATTAATAGAATGCACAAATCCCTAAACTAAGGCTATACAAAAAAAAAGTGTAAATTCAGAATTTAGAATAAGTGAATTCAGAATAATTAAGTGTAATTTTATTGAAAGGGACAAAAAAGAATGTAGCACTTTTGCTCTTTCTTTTCCTTTTAGCTAAGTGGAGCATATATGCTTCTGAATAATTGAAAAAAATAGATCAATTATAATATAATATAATATATGCTTCTTGCCACTAACAAACTCCATATAAGGTATAAAGTAATATAAAATATTTTATTATTTTTGCATCGTTGAAAGTTAAAGTTAGAAAATATAATATAATTAGTTAAAGTTGAAATAATTTTTTTAGCTATTAGTGAAATAAATCCACTTTGAACCAAAATAATGAATTTAATTAAAATCGCATTTTTATTTATGATTCATATGTTTAGGTAAGCAAATAAGAAAAAAAAAATAGAAATCATAACCACTAGCTCACGTGAAATCATTAAAAAAAAATCTCAAATATATATATGAAAAAATGTTTGGCTTAGAGTTTAATTATCATTAATATAATATTAACTTGACGCTAGTATTATAGAAACTCATAATACATATCAAATCTTAAATATGCTATCCTGAAATGCAAAACGTAGAGACTTAAAATCTTGAATCCATCGAAGAAATTCAAACAAAATCGAGAAAATAAGTCTAATACAACAAAGTTCTCCTAAATTTTCAAATCTTAAATATGCTATCCTAAAATTCAGAACATAGAAACTTAAAATCTTGAACCCATCAAAGAAATTCAAACAAAATAGAGAAAATAGGTCCAATGCAACAAAATCCTCCTAAATTCTAAAATTTTAATTATAGAATTCACTATCAACCAACCCAAAAAATGAAAGAAGGAGAAGAAGATGGTGAAGGAATAAACCTGGAATATAAATGAGAATAATAATTAATAGAGAGTCCTTTTATAGAAGAAAAGAAACTCTCATTGAAATAAATAATGAACAACTCTTAAATCAGCTGTGCACGGGTCTAATAATATTAATCCAATTTCAACTTATTTTAAAAAATATGTTTAAATACGCAATTTTAATTTCAAAATATTTTTTCCAACTTAATTTAAAGACTATTTATTTTTAAATGGCATCGTATTTTTTAATGCTCAAAGCCCTACTAATATTTTCAATGTGAATGTGTTTTTTCTAAATATGACTTATACCTTTTAATATTTAGAAGTTGTCAAAATCACTCAACTTAACTAACTTATCTGGAATATACAATCTATTTTACTCTAAAAAGTAATATCTCAAAATCGATAACTATGTAATGTTATAGATTAGATTTCATATATGAGCTACTACATGCTAGTCCAAATAACTTTTTCACTTTATTTGAAATTTTTGAAATTTGAGCTAAAAACGAAGTCAAATTATATTTAATTGTTTAAATGTACTTTTTTTTTATAAAAAAAAGTGTGATTTAAATATGAAATCAAATATAAATGGGATCATTTTTGTGAAAAAAAAGGAAGGAAAATTAAGATAAAAATTGAAATATATATAGAGAAACTGAAAATAGAATTTTCGATATTTTTCAAGTTATATTTAAAATTTGCATGATCAAACACCAAATTTTCAAATAAAGTTAAAAAAAAATTAAGAAAGAAAATAAATATAAATTGCATGGCCAATGGATCCTTCAAATGTATTAGATGGATACCATGTGAAATGACTTGTCTCATGAATACCTTTAATTCATCCATGAATTATGATGAAATATGAATTATAGAATTCACTATCAACAATAAAAAAAAAAAAAAAAAAAGAAGAAAAATCAATAAAGAAGATACAGAGGCAACTTTATATATATATATATATTAAAAAAATTGAAGTGTTTAAAACTAAATATGAGTTTACCCCGTCAATTTCCTCTGTAATTTCAAAACATACCGAGTTGGCATTTTTGATAAACTCATCCCAAAAAATCTTTTTATTTTTATAGTGCATAAATTTTAAATTTGTTAGTACTACAACAATTCTGAAAAGTTACTATAAATATCTTGAATTAATTAAGAAAAGGTAAATGCTTGTGCACCATACTGGAGTCTGGAATAAAAAGTTACTTTTTATTTAAAAATTGGACAATGACCAAAAATGCTATAATTAAAGCAAAAGTTAAATTATACTACTAAAAAAAGGAAAAATTAATTAATTAAATAATGTTAGATCACTTATAATGTATTTGGCCAAATAAGCACTACAAATTCTTTATTCATACGAAAAGTTACTTTTCACTTTTCTTTTCAAAAGTTAGATCCATCGATTCAGATATCTAGGGCCGTTTGATAGCGGGATAAAAAATAAAAAATACATAATTTATGTATTAATTTTATATAACTTATATGATATTTGGTAGGTATATATAATAGAAAATTAATATTATGTTTGATTGATAACTTAGAAATTTGCATAATTAATACATGTATAAGTTATGGAGGAATCTATGTATTATATGATTATATCATACATGATATAAGAAAAAAAAATAGACATTCACTCATAACTAATCTCTACATAACTCTAATTAGCTACCAAACAACCATTTACAAATAATTTCTTTTTAAATCTCTTGTTTGTAAAAATGAATATTTCTTTTTTTTAAAAAGAACATAATGTTTTCTTAAAAAATAATATCACATCCCTCCAAAACATGCATGCTATTTAAAAAAGGATAAAGGAAAAAGGGCTTAAATAATATGTGATCGAACTTTCAGAAACTTATTTATGTCATTAGTTAAAAGTTTGACTCATTTATTTCATTTTCTTTTGAGAAAAAGCTTATTCATGTCAATACTTATTAAAATTAAAGGACATTTTCTAATTATTATCATTTTTAAAAAATACACATAATTTTTTTTAAATAATTAAAAGTGAAAAGATAAAAATTAATGAAAGAAAAAAATTGAAAAATTTAAAGTGAGGAAGAAATTAAAATAAATATTTTATATATTTTTTTAGAAATAATTAGTGTATATATATATATATAATATTAATAATTACGTATACTAACTAATTATAAAATTATCAATTAAAAAACAAACATATATAGCTGTTCTGCCCATGTGAGCGCTGAGTACAACACCTTCTTGAACTCATATTTCACTATGAAACTTTTCTTCTTATCTTCGTTTTCCTTCCTTCTTCTTTCGTGATCAATCAACTATTGAAGTTTTAATGCTTACTAAATTTAAAGATTTGACATACCGTAAATGTATATTAAAAAAAAATCGAGAGAATTTCATATTTAAAATTTGGGACTATTAAAAGTGATTTTAAATTGATCGAGATTGAATAGTCATGTATACTTCATGTATAGTTAGTGTATACTTCATATACAATTAAGTTATATTCGGCTTTATGAGTGTATTATAATATAGAGAAAATTGTATATAATAGCAAACTATTAATTCAAATTAAATGCTATAAATATAGTTTGATTTAATTGTATCCTATAGCAAACTGTTGTTATTTCACCTCTCTCCTGGTGAATCTCGCTCGCCACTCTCGTTTTCTCCCTTGCCTCTCTCATTTTTTATACAAACGCAAGTGTATAAAGTGCGTTTGTGTTTGTATAAAGCGAGAGAAAATTGTATATATACATATATTTTCGTTCCCCTTTCTCCCCTCTCCCAGATCTCGCTCGCCACTCTCCCAGATCTTGTCTCTCTCACTTTATACAAAAAACGCAAATTGTATAAAATGTGTTTGTATTTGTATAAAGCAAGAGAAAATTGTATATATACATATATTTTCGTTCCCCTCTCCCAGATCTCGCTCGCCACTCTCCCAGATCTCGCTCTCTCACTCGCCTCTCTCACTTTATACAAAAACGCAAATGTATAAAATGCGTGAAAATTGTA
>JAJOOS010032115.1:0-24021 GCA_029582725.1 Solanum chiquidenum
TAAATGACCATACCTTTACACTCAGCCCCGTTACAAGCCTTGAAAATACCTTTTTGATCTTCAGTGAGCTCAAACGAATGTTGATTGGAAAATAAGGGAAAACATATGGGTGAAGTCATGCATGTGTTCATCTTTGTGAGTGTGAGAGTTGTATGTGATTTCAGATCTATAAATTGTTGAAGAATTGTGTGTGATTATGGAATCATACTTGTTGTGATGGCATTTGAGTACCTTTGTTGAGCTTGAACTTGCATTTGAAGTAAGTATTGTGAACTTGAGAATCTTTGATAATGGTGAATCACAATATGAATCTTTGAGTGCACAGTTGATCCTTTTATGAGTAAGCTAAGTCTTGTTGTGTGCATTCATGATTGAGTCTTTGTAGCATTGTTTGAGACATCCTTTTTGAACAGCTGAACTTGAGTTTTACTTGAGGACAAGCAAAAGTTTAAGTAGGGGGTGTTGATGAATCCGAGATTTTGACTCATTTAGGACTTTCTTTATACATAATAAGTGTCCTCAAATGCTTAATTTGTGCTAATACCCTATGTAAAACCCTTGATTTTCAGGTTTATGGATTGAGGAACAAAGCAAGGACACTAACAAGCAAAGAGGAATAAAACGAGTTGAAAGAATGAAGAAAGGCAAGTCTGGGGATCGCCAAGTCCACTTGGCAAGTTGCCAAATATCCATCTGACTGCCTAAAGTTCCAGTGTGCCAAGACCTGAGGGAAGAAACCAAGTCGGCGATGAAAAAGAGCAGTCGGAGGATCGCCGAGTAGTTCCGTGATGCAGTCTAGATCGCCCAAAGTTACAGACCTTGTGGATGCTGAATGCTAAGGCAGAAGGGCGATGTAAGTGACCAAATGGCGGCTCACCGAGTGGTTCGACGAACCCGACTTACTTCGCTGAGTGACTCTTCGCAACACATTTTTTATGACTATAAATACATTTTTGAACATTTAGTTTAGTATCTTAGATCATATATTTTTAATCTATTTTTGAGTTTTGAACTGTGAGACAATTATCTCTAGTTTTTCCTAAGCTTTGAATAATTGAAGCTTTTCACTTTTGAGAAATTGGAAGTGGGTCTTTGAGATTCTTCAAATTGGAGCATTGTAAGGATGAATCTACTCTTACCCAGTTAATGGATAATCAATTTGGTAATGTTTTTTACCTTTTTATGATGTCGAGATAAAACCCCAATTCTTGGGGTATGATTATGGGCTAATTTAGTTTATGGGTATTGCTAATTGTTAGTAATCATTAATTATGGATTAATTTAAGAATTTGTAGCTGCAAATGCAATTCTATGTTTGTGTTCTTGGCTTGCTCGAGAGAGAGGTTTTAGAACTAAAATTATTGATTGATGGTGTGAGTATTGGGTTGACCTCGAGAGAGTGAATCCTAAAACCAATCTCACACATTCAGCTCGAGAGAGTGAATGGACTAAGGTGTAAGATGTTCTTATTTTGCATGCCTGTTGATGTTCGAGAGAAATCAACTTGATTTGGGTAAATTGTTTGAGAAATTTTTTAATCGATCACATCCCAAGAACCCGTCTCATTATTGTTATTTCATATTATTTGCCGCTGTTTGTAGTTGATAATTAAAACCAAAACCCCCAATTTGACATTCGTGTCACCCCTTAACTTGAATGATTTCTTTATTAGATAACTTTTATTCTTATGACTGATTTGAACGTGTTCATACTCCTTAATTGAATCTGAAACACGTACCGCTCCCTGTGGGATTCGACCCCAACTCATTTAGTTGGGTTTTATACTTATTTGCGTTCGTTGAACATCTAGAATTTGATGAGGTGTGCTTGAAATGTTAAATCAAGTGGATAGCCAAGACGTTAAGGAGCTTGTACGGCTTTTTGAAATCGAATTCAGGCGAGTAGAACTCTTGAAACTGATCTTGGCGTGAAAGGGAAGTTTTACAACGTCAAGGGTTGAAGGTGTGTTGTGAAATGGGAGCTTGGAACTCAAATTCTGAGTTTCTGCCTCCGTGCAAGCCGCCGGGGCGGGATCAATCCCCCTAGGGCGAAGCCACTGTGGTGGGTTAGGTTCCGCTGTGGTGGGGCAGTCGCGACTTAAACCAGGGAAAAACCCAAGAAACGTTATTTTCTGCAAAACATCATTATTAAGAGCTAAGGGACGACCCAGAGCAGTTTCTTGACAGATTTACACTAATTCTAGCACTAAAGGTAAGATAATTACTCCTCTAATCCGTATTTTGATCTATAGAACTTAGAATCTTGGGTAATTATCATTGGAGGATGGTTTTGGCCTGAAGTTAATGGTGGGAAAAGCCTAACTAAACATTAGGATCTTGAGTTTGGCCTTGGGTCGATAATTTTGGTTATAATCCGGGTAAATTATACCTTGTTTAGTGCTCCTTGCGTTAATTGCTTGTTTTAGATCAAGAACGAGCTGAAAGACTCTTGAAAGGAAAGGCTCACATGTCTTAGGAGTATTTAAGCTTTGTTTCAAGGTAGGTGATGGTTCAACTTCCTGTTGTGTGACATATGCTTGTTAATTGCTTCATTGTATGCATACATATATGTGAATAGGGTAATGTGAATTGAACCAAATGAATGATTATGTGTGAAAAATTACATGTCATGAATATGACAGTGAATGTGTGACTATGTGTACTGTTCAATATGGGTGTGATTGTGATTGTGGTTGTGCTTACTTGACAAGGTGTCACGTTCCAACACATATATTGAACCGAATGTCACGTTCCGACACATATATATTGGATCGGGTGTCATGTTCTTACACACTAACAGATTGGGTGTGGGTTGCATGAGAGGACCACTTGTGATTATTACATTCATGTCTACCTGTCATTGATATTGTGAATTTGTATGTTGCTCCTGAAATGATAATTGAACTATGCATTCGGTATCTGTGTGTTTACTGTGTTGTAGTTACTTGCTTGTATATCGCTTACTGGAGTAGCCACATGATCGTACCAGTACACTATGGTTTGTGTACTGATATTACACTTTCTCGTTCTTTGTTGAGTACATGGCATCTTCAGGCAGCTACTAGTACACCTCAGCTAGGGGATCAATGACCGAGACCATATTCGAGGGTGAGTCAGTTATTTCTGGCTACCATGAATCCTTCATCTGTTTAGTCCATTACTTTCGGCCTCAGACTACATCGTTAGACTTTTATTTATGTTTAGTTTTCTGGGTTGCACCCTTTTTCTTAGACTTGTTAAATTATAGAGTTTTGGTACAATGGCTTTCAGTTTCTAGGGCTTGAATTTCCATAATAGTCATGTTTCGTTGTTTATTTAAACTTTTGGAGTTTATGGGAACTCCATGTTAATTAGTCAGTCAAACCGGCTTTCGTATCTTTAAATGTTTTAGTTTCTTTAAGTTTCTTAGTCGGGTTGTATTAATGATTTTCCCACCGAAGGGTTAGTGTGGGTGTCATTAGAAAATAAAGGTTGTATGCTAAATTTTCCAAGGGTGAGTTCTGGTTGACTTCAGTTGCCTTTTTAGGGCATGTGGTTTCAAGGGAAGGGGTATTGGTAGATCCCCAAAAGATCAAAGCAGTCAAGAATTGGATCCGGTCTAGCTATGTGACTGAAATTAGGAGTTTTGTGGGGCTCGCTAGCTACTATCGTCAGTTTGTGAAAATTTTTGCTTCTATCTCCACGCATTTAACAAGGATGACCCACAAGGAGGTACCTTTCGAGTGGACAGACAAATGTGAAGAGAGCTTCCAAAAGCTCAAGACTCTTCTGACCACTGCATTATTCTGGCACTGCCGGTGGAAGGTAAATATTTCGTTGTTTATTGTGATGCTTCACATTAGGGTTTGGGAGCTGTGTTGATGCAGGATAAGAATGCCATAGCTTATGCATCGCGGCAGCTAAAAGTGTATGAAAGAAAACTACCCGACGCATGATTTGGAGTTGGCAGCGGTAGTGTTTGCTCTCAAGATCTGGAGGCATTACCTTTATGGTGTCAAGTGTGAGATGTTTATGATACGTCCAAACTTACACCTCAATTAAGAGGTATAAACGGTCGAAGTCAATTTATAGAACTCAACATGAGTTGAGGTCGATTCCATAGAGAATTTCTTTACAAAAATGATTTCACTGTCGCGTTTACTTAAATGTCGTTATTATTTCCTAAAGTAATAGTTACGGAAAGTAAAATATGTTTAGCTATAAAACTCTAGTAACCAAGGTTGTTAACTAAGATCTAATTTAACAATTAACAGAATATCAATTCTACAGTTGTTTCGATAATTAAATGAAACTAGGATTGTGTTCCCCATAATGTTGCATCTAATGTTCTTTTGTGGTTGAGTTTCAGGAAATTTATCTCTACAAAATACAGGAGAGCTAAATATATCTGATACTTCTCAGTCTAATCAGATAATTTTCACTCAAGTCCTCTCGGTCCCAGAGTGTTACAAGTTTTACCCTCGCTTACAATAGTATTAAAGTTCTTTTCTCTCGAACTCGAACTTTGACTCCATTTCTTTAGGTTAATTTAGCTTTTTCCTAACTATCATTTTTCTCTCGAACAAATGACTGATACAGGCTCATCCTAATGCGTGCACTCTTTAGAATACATGAGTAACGAAAGCTAAATTATACTTTGAAAATGTAAATTGCCTTTTACTCATTTTACGGAATTACACTTAGATTTACGTCATAGATCCCATAATCCCAGTTGTGGTATTTAACCACTCATGATTTCACGTAATCATACAGAAATATAAAATGAAAACATGATGAGAAAATACTTGCAAAAATAAGCAAATCGATAAGAACTTTGATAATTCAAGAATTGGAAATCCAACTTTCAAACTTGATTCGATGTTAATCTGAAAAACCAAAAGCTAAGAATATTTTGAATTATGTTCTTCGTTCCAGATAAGACGAGATAAAAACTAAAAACGACCTAATTAATTCAAATAAATTGTTTTAAAAAGAGTCCTACTCGAAGTAGGACTGAACTGTCGGACACTTCACGACTGCCTCCGCGACCCGTCAAGGGCTTCACGGTCGGTGAAGCGCTTCGTCGTCTACACTTGTACTCACCCAAAATAGGTTCTTTAAGGCATGTACACTGGATCATCACCACGGACACCACAACAAATCGTGACAATGAACATGATCTGTGTAGTTGTCCGTGGTCTTCACTTGATGAATTCCCTCTTCAACTTTATAATGCCTCTTCACTGGATCTTCACCACGGACACCACCACGACTTGTGACAATGACCACGGTCCGTGTAGTTGTCTATGGTCTTCACTTGGTTCAATCCTCTTTCAGCTTTTCATTGCTCCTTTACTGGACCATCTTCACGACTCTCACCACGGTCAGTAGTGAAGACCATTGCCCGTGAGGTCGTCCGTGGTCTTTACTTCCAACTTTCACTGATTTTTCTTCTTTTTTATCTTCTTTCACTTCCACCTGTTTCACCTGTACAAACACTACCAAACACATTATAACCACATAAATACACTCAATTCTAGTAATAATCCTTAGTTTTCAAGCATCAAATGTGCCAAGATTTCGCGGTACATCAACACCCTCAACTAGAGATGAGAAAACAATACATTCAATACAGTCAATATTTGTCCTCAAGTGATGAGAAAACAATACATTCAGTCCTAAAATCATTCAAACACTTTTGAAACTATGCAACAACCATATCAAACATAATTTGTATCCAAAACATCCATCTAACATGCAAGGATCAATATATGACATCTCATTACTCACAGTTGACCATGCTTATGTCTGTGAACTATCAGCTAGCACAATCTACTCTCAAATGCAATCACGGTGTCCTCACACCAAAGAAGTACCTCACTCATGATAATTGGACTAAGTTTTACGCTCGTACTCTAAAAAAACTTCTAACACTAACAACAAACTACTATAGACTTGCCCTTGCTTTCTACTCTCTATCTTTCAAACACCCGGAATAGGATCACTGTAGGACTTTGTCGGCTTGTAACATAGGCTCTGGCTATGGAATGGATATTTGGGTTTTCTGAGTGACTAGTCTCTTGGTTCTCCAAAGTTTTATTTACACACAACTCTTTTCTGAGCGATTTCCTCTTTTTCTTCGTTCCAGTACATCCCAACGACCATTATTTTCTTTTCTTTTTTGCTCTTTTTTTTTATCTCATTGGTTGAACCTTCTTTTTCACTTCTTCTTTCTGTTTGGGTTGCAATCACCCTCAACTTAGGCTTTTGGCCTGAGTTGTGACATCGTATCTTCGGAGACCCAAGGATATGATATTTAATGAGTAAGAACAACAATTGATTTTCAGGCTCAAATCTAGTTCAAGTGATAAGCTTTTTATTTGGTTGTTTTATTTTTGGCTTTTTAGTGACTTAGCAAAAATGGCCTACTGATCCTGTCCCATCCAGTTATTCTCAGATTTAAGCAACACTACTCGGGCCAGTTCTAGTTTCTGCTTCTAGCGTTAGACTTCTAGCAAACCTCACACACATACATGACACAGGATTACATTCTCTAGTCTCTTGGTTCACCAATTTATTTCCAGATTAGCAATGTTCAACATATCAGTACATACGATGTCATCTAAAGATCCTAACAGTCAAATCTCAGATCAAGGTAATCATTTCACACAGACTAACTGCTGAACATCTCAACACACAAATACTTCATATTCTTATCAAAACACAAAAACAAAACAATCACAGTTTTCACAATAAACACGGAGTCAACCTCCATTCATCCTAACAACTAGAATGGAAGGTTGCTCACCACCCCCTCCCCAAACAAAAAGACTTTACCCTCAAAGTCAATGAATAAAAACAAAACAAGGCTATGAGGAGGGGTCATGCCTACGACTCTCTAGGTGCCGGGAGTCGGATCAGTGTCGGCACCCTTATCAACGAGTGCATTCTTAGAAACAAGTTTAGGCTCAGGCTGTCTACCACTATTTGCAACAGGTGCTCCGCTACCAGAAGTGCCAGCTAACATTGCATCTCATTGTTGTTGCGCAAGTGCTTCTTTTTCTCTAGCTCCCTTTTGTGATGCCTTGTGGGCTTTCTTTTCTTGCCTTCTTTCTTCTTTTGGAAAGTTTAGTCGGTAGCTCATTATCAGATTTTCCATCTATTTTCTTTCTCTTGCTGGATTTTCATATAGGGAGTTCCCCCTAGATATCGTCAAGGGACTGAGTGGTAGGCTGCTCACTGAATATCTTCATAAATGACTTTGGCATGACCGGAGTGGGCACCTGTACCGACTTCTTAGCCAGTTTTGCAACTTGAGCTTGCATCTCAACTTATTATATCTGGAAATCTTTAGTGTTTTCTGAACCGTCAGCCTACAATCGATCCTAGACAAGGATCTCCAAACTATCCATCATGTCTTTTAATACAGCCAGCTCCTTCCGCATCTCATCTTTTATCTTCTTTTCCGCAGCTAACATATCTTTCTCTATTAGTTGGGGCATCCGGTGTACAATCTGGTCGACTAGGGTCCTGGTCTAGCGCTGATCTGCAACCAATCTCTCAAGGAATAACATAGGAATAGTGACAAAGGTACCTCGAGCCTGTGAGGCTGAAACTGGTGGTGGTGGTGACTCTGTAGATGGTTGTTATGACTCCCCCTGTTGTGGCCCTCTATCTGCACGTGGAATGTCAATTGGTACGTGAGGAACAACAATTAACAAACCCACAGCTGTAGATTTCACACCAAAGATATGGTTAGAGACATCTGTGATTTTAGAGGCCTAGGTGAATCTGAATGCCTCAACCCATCTATCAACTAGCCTGTTTGGGGGAATGTTTGCTTGTCCACACAATTTCCTTATCACACAGGGAAATGGAAGTCTGGCTCTCTTATTTAGTGCCCTGTCTCTCATCTCAGTCACTATGATCCGCCCCATATTTACCGGGTAACCAGCCATAAGGCACGTTACCAAAGAAGCTAGTAAGGGAGACAATTATTATCATTACCTATAAGTCTCAATTGTGCATGAACAACAACCCACCAAACCTTGGCTGGAAAGGATAGTGAAGCTTTAGTGATAAGTAGTGGCGTTCATGTAACCCAAGCTACATTCTCTCCATCTGATGCAATTTGCCTCACAATCCAGCGCAAGACCCGCTCTCTAGAGCTCTGAACCTCCATCTTAGAGTCATTAGTGGTTGCATGCTATTTGCCCTCAGTAAAGACAACTGAGCCTGATGCTGTGTATTCTGGGGCCTGCTGCATCCTGTTGATAGTAGCCTCAGAGATATCCATAGGGGTGCCCCAAACCATAATAGAGTTGAGTTGACCCCAGGTACTGGACATATCTTTCTGCCCCCATTTAGTTGTCCCAGTTTCTGCAGCAAAGTTCATCAACGTGGCTGCATAAGAAGCATAAAACTCCCTGGTCAAGTGGCTGCAATATTCTCCCGGTGCATTTTTAATCCATTTAAGCTGATGAAACTAAAATATCCTGTAAATGTCGGGGAATGATTTGATATCAGTCACTACCACTCTGGTCTCAAGCATGATTGATCGATTCTTAAATCCATCAGTCTTGTTCACAATACAATTGTTGAAAAACTTTTCAGACCTGTTCACAGTCCACATAGAACGGAAACAGTCGACCAGCTACTGTCTCACTGCAGGGTCGTATTCATGGATGTGAACATACTGGACTATGGAATCATCGGTGGTAATCTCTTCATCTTATCCTACTATACCTGCCTCTTCCTGTGCTTCAGTTCCAGCTTCTATGTTTACTATGGTTGCATCTTCCTGAGAGCCACTTGCAGACTCTGAACTTTCTCCCGAACCATCAGCAGACTGGCTATCCGATTCCTCAATGTTTCCAAAACTATTACCTTCCTCTTCAGACTGGGAATGAGTGTTTTGGAGAATTGCTCTCGCTGATTGGGATCTAGTAGTTCGAGGTGAGTGCTCCTTAATGACGATATTTATTTGAACCTCGGAACTACTAGATTCTGACACTTCATGACCTTCCAATTGAGAAGCAGTCAGTGAGGAATATTTGGTTGCATTCTTTCTTCGGGGAGACATAGTACCTGAGAAATAAAAAACTTATTAGTATGCACAACAATAAACTGACACAATATCGGGTACTCAGACTTCCCCTGTGTAATTATAACATGACGCCTTGCCTTAAAAAAGCCGTCACCCAATCTATCATTGAAAGGGCCACAGAAACAAACTACAGAAAAGAAATAAAAATATAGTAGCAAAACTAAATAACATAATAAAAAAAATATATATATATATATATAAAAAAAAAAAATATATATATATTTTATATGTACGAGAGCCAAGATGGGCCGTGGTGGATACCACTGTCCGTGAAGACCCTCGTGAACACAAGTTAATTAAATGACTCTGTGGGACAGTGTACTGGAATAGATTACGGATGGCTTCACGGTCCGTGGAGTGAACCACGGTCCCTAAAGACCATCATGATCCTACCAAGTGTACTCCTCTTTTGCCAAGTGTGTTCCATGAGTGATTTCACGACCCGTAGTTGATCCCACGGTCCATGAAACCCATCGTGGACTTACACTTGGCCCTTTTCCAGTGCTCTTTTCCTCCTAATAACACCTATGCCTAATGTCATCCAATTGCATCACAAAATTATGAAACATACACGCACATGAGTTTAACCAATCTACCAAATCTATTAATCCCCATTTAATCAATCACACTTTATATCTCACTAAGATCATAACCACATACCCATGGGAATAGTCATGCAATGGAAACAATTTCACCCCAATTTATCGGCACAACACTCATACAAATACCATTCATGCTTACAAATAGGACTCAAACATACACCCGTATCATCATTCATAAGAATTACGCAAGAATTCATCAAAGCCATGATTCTAAACAACCAATTTCTCCCAATTGAAACCAACCCACAACAAATAAACAACAATAATGGCAGTTTATCACAATAAAAATGCTAAAATTTGATCAAATAAGAGTAGGTTTAACTTGCTTCTAGATAAGATTAAACTTATAACAAGTTAGTAGGGGAACTTACTTCAAATTTGACTCAATTTTTAACCAAAAGATGTTAGAACACTGCACCTTGATTTCTGATACTAGGATCCTAGGGTTTCGAAGTTCAGGTTGATGTAGGAGTTATGGGAATGGATTAGGCATTTTAAACTGCTTGTAATCGTTACAAGTGAGGAGAAAGGGGAAACTTTTGACCCTTGGCGCTTTAAGAATAAAAAGAAAATGATCGAATTCATTAAAGTGTGTGCGGGTCAGATCGGGTCTCATAGAGTCTGGATTAGGGATGACGGACCATGAAGGGCACCACAGTCCGTAGAGTTGTCCGTGAACATGACTTGAACAAAGTGAACTTACCTGAGGTTCACGAGAGGCTAGACGGTCCGTACAAATCATGACAGAGCGTGAACCCTTCTATGAACCACTTTCTTATAATTTCCAGTAGCCTCATCTGAAATAGTTGCCCGTGAAGAGTATCACGGTCTGTGGGACTGCCTGTGAAGAGTACCACGGTCCGTGGGACTGCCCATGAAGGGCTTCCTGCACCAGTTCTGCAATTTGTAGTTCAAAACTTTCCTACACACATCAACACATAGTGACTCTATAAAAACAAAGAAAAATGTAAAAAATGGAAACTACCTATTACAATTACAATTGGGTTGCCTCCCGCGGTGCGATGCAGGTTACTTGATTACTCAAATTTCATCAAGTTTACATTACTCCACTATTTTCACTTCTTCTAGAACACCCAAGTATGCCTTGATTCACTGACCATTTGCCTTGAACCTTTCACTCTTCTCATTCTCAAGCTCAATAGCACCCGACTGGAACACTTGAGTTACCTTAAAAGGTTCAGACCATTTGGATCTCAACTTTCCCAGAAACAGACGAAGTCTAGAGTTGAAAAGTAACACCAATTCACTAGGACTGAAGGTTTTTTTCTCAATATGCTTGTCATGATACAGCTTCATCCTCTCCTTGTACAATGCAGACCTCTTATATTCTCTGAAACGGAACTCATTCATCTCATTAATCTTATCCAATCTCAGGTTTGTTGTTTCTCCCTAACTAAGATTCAGCTTCTTCAAAGCCCAGAGTGCTTGATGCTCAAGCTCTACTGGCAAATGACATGCCTTTCCAAACACCAATTGATATGGAGACATACCAATAGGTGTCTTGAAAGCTGTCTGATATGCCCATAGAGCATCATCTAACTTTCGTGCCCAATCTGTCCTGTTGGCTTTCACTATTTTTGACAAAATCTCCTTTATTTCTCTATTGGACACCTCCACTTGGCCACAATCTGTGGATGATAAGGTGATAATATCTCTGGGTGTGCCAAACCTTGAGAAGATATTCTTCTTCAGAAAGCCAGCAACACTCTTGCCATCATTCTCAGGCAAAGAAACTGCCTCAACCCATTTGGGCACATAGTGCACTGCCACCAATATATACTTCTGCCCATAGGATCTAACAAATGGTCCCATGAAATCAACTCCCCACACATCAAATAGCTCCACATCCAGAATCGGTGTCATGGGTAACTCGTGGCACTGAGAGATGGATCTTTGCCACTGACACACATCACAACACCTCACTATATCCATTGCATCCTGATGAATTGTAGGCCAGTAGTACCCACTCTGAAGTATCTTGTGGGCGGTCCGGGAACCTCCATGATGGCCACCCACTGGAGAGGTGTGACATGCCTCTAGAATGTGCAACATCTCAGCTTCGGGGATGTATCGCCTGACGATATTATCAGCACACACCCCGTACAAATAAGGTTCATCCCAGAAATACTTACCCACATCATGCAGGAACCTCTTCCTTTGTTGAAATGTCAGCCCCTCAGGCATTGAGTCATTAACAAGAAAGTTAGCAAAATCAGAAAACGAAGGAATAAGATCAAGAGTTGCAGCCAATACCTGCTCATTCGGGAACGTATAATTGATTTCTAGCTCAATTTCCTCTTTCTTTTCAGCCTCCAACCTAGATAGGTGATCAGCCACCTGGTTTTCACAACCTCTCATATCCTTAAGCTCAAAGTAAAACTCTTGAAGCAGCAACACCCATCTGATCAACCTGGGTTTGGCATCTTTCTTTGCTATGAGGTATCTCAGAGCTGCATGATCCATGTGGACTATCACTCTAGTACCGAGCAAGTAAGCTTTGAATTTCTCAAAAGCATACACCATAACTAATAGTTCTTGTTCAGTGGCTGTGTAGTTTCATTGTGCTCCATTTAGTGACTTGCTAGCATAATAGATCGGATGGAACATCTTGTTGCGCTTCTGCCCCAACACAACTCCTAGGGCAGTACCACTAGCATTACTCATTACCTCAAATGCTTCAGCCCAATCTGGGCCAATAATCACTGGGGCAAAAATCAGCTTCTCCTTCAGGCATTCAAAGGCTCTGAGACATGCCTCATCAAAAGCATATTTCACCTCCTTCTCCAAAAGCTTGCACAAGGGTGTGCAATTTTCGAGAAGTCCTTGATGAAATGCCTATAGAATCCGGCATGTCCTAAAAATCTTCAAACACCTTTTACACAGATAGGCAGAGGTAACTTTTTAATCACCTCAATTTTGGCCTTGTCGATCTCTAACCAATTTTGTGACACCTTGTCACAAAGTACTAGACCTTCCTTGACCATGAAATGACACTTCTCCAAATTCAACACTAGATTGGCCTCCTTGTATCTCTGTAAAGCCCTGCTAAGATTGAGAAAACAGTGATCAAAAGTATCACCTACCACTGAAAATTCATCCATGAATACCTCCAGAGTGTCCTCCACCATGTCCTAGAATATATACAACATACACCTCTAGAAAGTTGATGGTGCATTACATAGTCCAAATGGCATGCATTTAAACACAAAGGTGTCACAAGGACATGTAAATGTGGTATTTTCTTGATATTCAGGAGCAATTGATATTTGGTTGTAGACATAGTATCCATCTAAGAAACAATACCAACCTTTTCCTGCCAATCTGTCAAGCATCTGGTCCATGAATGGCATTGGGAAGTGATCCTTCAAACTCCACTTGTTCAGCTTCATGTATTCCATGCACACTCACCATCCAGTGACTGGTCTTTGCGGGACCAACTCATTCTTTGCGTTACTCACCACTGTCAAACTACTCTTTTTGGGCACACATTGCACTAGGTTGACCCAATGACTGTCAGAAATAGGGTACACCACCCCAACATCTAACCACTTAATGATCTCCTTTTTGACCGCCTCTTGGACAGGTGGATTTAACCTCCGCTGGTGTTCAATGCTTGGGCTGGAATCCTCCTCAAGTTGGATCTTATGGGTGCATCTACCCGGAGGTATCCCGATGATGTCAGCAATGGTCCACACAATAGCCCTTTTGTACCTGATCAACCCTTTGATCACAACTTTAACTTGTTCTTCATTCAAATATGCAGCTAAGATCACATGTAAAGTGTTGCTAGTTGATGAGTCCACAATTTGGACTCATTTAGGGCTTTATTTGGATAGATTGTGTGTCCTCAAATGCCTGTTTTGTGCCAATAACTAATGTAAAACCCTTGATTTCTAGGTATTTGTATTGAGGAACAAAGCATGGACACTAATTTGTAAAAAGGAACAAAGCAAGATGAAAGAGCGAAGAAATGAAGGTCTGGTGATTGCCAAGTCCCTTTGGTGAGTCACCGAATGGCCATTACCTCGCCTAAAGTTCAAGTTTGCCAAGTCCTAAAGGAGAAAATCAATTTGGCGAGAAGAGGGAGCAGTCGACGTGTCACCGAGTGGTTCCGTGATGCAGTGTTGGATCGCCTAAAGTTACAGAACTTGAGGATGCTGAAGGCAAAGGCAAGAAGGCGATGGAACTGACCAAAGGGTGGATCACCTAGCTGATCGGCGAGCTCGACTTACTGCAGCGAATGATCCTTCACAGCATATTTTTGGCGACTATAAATATATTTTTTAACATTAAGTTTGATACTTTTTTATCATAATATTAGAATCAAATTTTATTCTGAACATTCATTAGAGTAATTTTTGAGTTTGAACTGTGAGTATTGAGACAAAACTTTTCCTTAGCTTTGAAGAATTGAAGTTTTCCAATTTTGGGAAATTGGAAGTGGGTCTTTGAGATTCTTCAATTTGGACCTTTGTAAAGACGAAATTAATCCTACCCAGTTGATGGAAACACAATTTGGTAACGATTTTTATTTTTTTATGATGTCTAGCTAAAACCCCAATTCTTGGGGTGGGATTATGTGATTATGGGATGATTAGTTTATGAGTATTGCTAATTGTTAGTTTAAATGTTGTTTAGGAGTGATTTCAATCAGTAATTGTGGTTAAAATTAAAGGATTGTAGTTGCAAATGTAGTTCTACCTTCGTGTTTTTGGCTTGCTCGAGAGAGAGGTTTTAAAACCAAGATTACTGAATTGATGGTCTGTGGGTATTAGGTTGTCATGGGTTAAGTTCGAGAGAGTGAATCCTAAACCCTCTTCCACACATTTAACTCGAGAGACCGAATGGACTAAAGCGTATGTTGTTCTTATATGCTTGCTTGTTGGTGTTCGAGAGAAACCAACTTGATTTGGGGTAAATTGTTCGAGAGAAAGTTAACCCCAACTAAAGTCTAGCTTATTCATTGATTTACAACTATTTACTAACAGTTGCAATTACCAATTTGCCTATATTAGCCTATAATCGAATCACATCTCAAGAACCCATCTCAATATTTATTAATTCGTATTATTTGATGCTATTGTAGTTGATAATTGAAAACCAAACCCCCTGTTATTTGACATTCATGTCAACACCCTGATTTACATTATATTGATAATCGTAAATGGCTATTCCTATGGCTGATTTGAACATATTCATATTTTCCTATTGAATCTTAAACACGTACCACTCCCTGTGGGATTCGACCCCAACTCATTTAGTTGGGTTATTTACTGACTAACGATCGTTGACTCTTAGAATTGGATTAAGTGTCTTTGATAGCGTTATTCAATTAAAATGGTGCCGCTACCGGGGAGTGGTGTTGGTTAAGATTTTTAGTTAAGTTGAATTTTGTTCTTATTAGTTATAGTCGAATCTACTTACTTTTAGTTTTTCTTTGCCTGTTTGTGTTTTGAAACAGAAAGTATGAGTATGAACTGAAGCAATGATATCCAAGTAGGCCATCAAGATGACATCGGCAACCTCAACGATGTCAACAAGCCTAATGCTAATGACCCCCATCTTATGGGTGGAATTGGTGCCATTCGCTTGCTTCCGGCTGAAGGGAACGTTGTGTTCCATATCATAAGTACTATATTGCAGCTCTTGCAATTGAAAGGGTTGTTTGGTGGGCTGGCTCATGAGGATCCCCATGAGCATATTAGTAACTTTGTAGATGTTTGCGGGTCGTTCTCCTTCAAGAACATATCCCAAGAGTCAGTCTGGTTGAGGTTGTTCCCATTTTCTTTGATAGGAGAAGCGTGTAAGTAGTTGGCTGAATTGCCACGAGAATCAATCACTTCGTGGGAAGAGCTGGTCACTGCATTTCAAGTGCTATTTTTCCCTCCTTCGAAGATGATGACTCTCTGGGACAATATTTAGAGCTTTAAGCATTTGGAGGTTGAGCCAATTCATGAGACTTGGCTGCGATTCAAGAAGTTGGTGCTACAATGCACAACTCATGGTTTACCCGACAATGTTTTGCTATAGTATTTTTACCAAAGCCTTGATTCGGTGAACAAGGGTATAGCTGACCAACTTTCTCCAGGAGGTTTGAGGCAACAACCTTACATCATTACAGACCAACTTATGAATGGTATGACCACAATTAATCGGGCTTCGTACACCCGCGAAGATCAGGTTTCCCCTCTCACGTTTAAATTGACCAAGTAGCAGCTGGAGAAGGACTAAGAGAGGGACCAGAACATGGTCAAGATCATGACACAACTTGACATTTTGTCCAAAAATGTCATGGGATCTGGTGCTCGAAGTGTCAACGTCGTGGGTGTCGGGTGTGTTAATCCTGATGAGGCCAAGTTTGAGGCTTTGTACAATGAAGAGGTGAATTTCCTAGCCAACCAAGGTGGTGGTTATCGTTCAAACTACCTGAGGCATGGTGGTAACCAAGGTTGGAACAGGGATGAAGGTTAGAAGGATCGTGATAGAGAGTGGAGGGATCGTAACCCCACTTGGAACGAGAGAGAAAGAGAGAAGGAAAGATATGTTCCTCCCCATGAGCGCCAAAAGCCAAAGGATTTTGAGGGTGGTCGGTCGGAGGATGTGCTTTCTCGTATCCTCAATAAAGTTGAGGGGTCGGACAAGATTTTGAAAGAAATAAGGGAAGATATTCGAACCTTAGCCAGACGGTAACCTCCCATTCAGTATCGATCAAATAGTTGGAGACCCAAATGGGTCATATCTCATCTCATCTAAACCCGAGACAGCAAGGTGGGTTGCCTAGTGATACTATGGACAACCCCAAGAATGAGGTTTGAGCGTGGACTTGCGTCGTGCCGCGACGTTAACTAAGGCGTTGCTTGGGAGGCAACCCAAGTTTTATTTTCTTTCTTTTAATTTTGAAATAATGGTGTGTTGAATGTGTAGGTTAAAGTGTGGAATGTGTTTTGAAAGTGAAGATTGGCGAGCAAAAATCCAAGTCGGTGACTCGCCGAAGAGGTCGGTGAGCCCGACTCTAACCACCGTTGGACTCAAGACATTTTGATATTGGAGTCTATAAAACTTGACGAGCCCAGGAGTGAATTGGTTCTGGTCGGCGATCACGATTTTGTCCACCGTTTGGACCCCCACATTAACTAGAGAACCTGTAAAACTCGGCGAGGTAAGTGCCCACTTGATGTGTTGTCGAGTGGGTCGGTGAGCAATACTAATGTCGCTAAATGGGTGAGAACTTGACGATTTTTAAAGGCCAAAAGCTCAACAGTTCAAAATCTTTCACATTTACTCACTTTTTAACTTCCCAAACTCACACCCGCACTATAGTATTCTATATTTTCATCTTATTTCCACTTTTTAGTCGTCGATTGTGTGTTCAGAGTTATATTTCTTTGTCGCCTACCATTTCAAAGTATTTATTTGGCTTCTAAGGTTGGTTTTCTGAATCCAAATCCTTATATTACGATTTTAATCATTTGCAAATGATTTTATCTTAGTGATGTGTGATGGGCCTCTCTGATCGTAATTGTATGCTTGAATGCCTGTTTTAATTCAAATATCATGCCTAAATTGCTTTATTGTTGATTTTCCGAATGTTTTATGCCTAAAAATTGATTAAAATTATTAGATGTTGCTTTGTTGTTGTTGGGTATAGTTGGGTGAAGTCTAAGTAACCCACTTTTGTGCCAAATGACGTATTTTACCCAATAATGGAGCGGTTGACGTTATTCTTAAGGGCAAAAGTCGTCAAATGGCCAAATTTGTCCAAACTGAGAGAAGTCTGAGTATCCCGGGGGCATGGGTGTAATGGGTCTAGGCCTAATTAAATAGGTGCATGTTTTGATTTTGTTTTCAGGGGCTGCGGGGTTGAATTTGGAAGACGGGCCTGAGAGTAGGCACGTTGGGTCATTTGGCGAGGTGGGTCGAGCTCGTCAAACCACTCGGCGGTTCACCGAATCCAACTTATCGCCTTTAATTTCATGCTAAATCTTGAGTTTGATTCTGTAACTTTCGGCGAGAAGCTTGAGTTCGTCGAGTGCACTCGGTGACTCACCGAAAGTCCTTATTGATCGCCCTTTCTGCGTCCCTAACCCCTAAAATGCACTGTAACTTTTGGAGGGCTAATCCTTTCCCTTCCCATCGCCGACATGCCATTTGTCTAAGAAAATTTTGAGCCAATCCTTTTGGTGAG
The DNA here is from genome assembly GCA_029582725.1 of Solanum chiquidenum. Taxonomy (NCBI): domain Eukaryota; kingdom Viridiplantae; phylum Streptophyta; class Magnoliopsida; order Solanales; family Solanaceae; genus Solanum; species Solanum chiquidenum. Next base: position 17,893 of record JAJOOS010032115.1, read on the forward strand.
CTCAATCTAGCTCGCCAAAGTGATTTGGCGACTCACCGATTGGTTCGGCGAGTCTGTCTGCAACTGTTTTTCTACAATTTTTCTCAAACTTTTTCTGATAGTTTTAAATGTTTTTGCAGATATGGCTAGAACCAATCTTGATATGACGTCCGGTAAGAGAGCACGGGGGATCGTGATAAATGAAGGGGGATCTTAGTTCCCTACAACCCATTTCCCCTCTTAGTTCCATACGTAACCATTCTATACCTAGACGATTTGTTTGTTTTCATTATTATTATTATTATTTTCAAATTCATCTTTAAATAGACAGATATTTTTATTTGCTTCTCAAAAAAATCGAGCATGGGTAGAAAAATTTATGTGGATTATACTCTTAGAAAGAGTTCTCGTTTAAGAAAGTCTTCTCTAATGTTAATAGTCCCATTGTTTTTGAAGATCAAGCTTTGAGTTGAATGCTTTCACTCTGTCTCCCACCAATAAATCAAAAAGAGGTCATCCATCTCGTAGTGAAATCCCTACTGTTATTATCAATAATACCTCTAAAAGAAAGGGTAAAGAGAAATATGTTGGTATAAACTCCATCATTGTTACACATAAATCGCTAGTAAAGAAATGAGGAAAAGGTTACAATTGTTGAGTATCCTCATGATAACGATCGTAATTTTGGTGGACCTAGGATTACGAAAGAATAAGGTCCTTTAAGGAGAAAATTATTAATCTCAAATGCTCAATCAAGAGGAACATTTATTTGTTCACCAAGTTTAGATACCCATGATTAAGGAATATTCCTAAAACATGAACCACAATTGTTCAGTTCCTTGAAGGGTATTCACCCCTAATAAAGACTAAAATTGTGAGATGGCTTCACCCTTCAGCAGGGGTTTATAAGTACAATACTGATGTCTCATTTGAATATGAGACATGAGTTGGGGTTATAGCTTTTTGTATCAGAAATGAGGAGGGGGATCTGGTGTATGCAGAATCTAAAGGGGTTACAAAGGACTCAATTTTGGAGGCTGAGATCATGACAAATTAAGGAGGGCCTATATTATTGTATTCAGAAGACCTTGATTCCCTTGATTATTGAGACTGATTCTCTAGTCACTTAGAAAGTACTAAATGGAGTGTGGGAGATTCCATGGTAGATAACTTGGGAAGCAAGGTTCATTAAACAATTGATAAAGAATCATAGGGTGGAAGTGGTTCATACTTTGAAAGAAGGAAAAAATTTAGATGATTTTTTTTTACTAAATCGTTTGTTCATTTTGCAGGAATTGAGAGACAACAATATCATAACATTCAAGAACTATCACAGAAAGATGGGACAATATTGCAACTAGAGAAAGCAAATATACCTAATTTGAGGATTAGAAAAGTGCAAAACAAAAGCTACAATAGATAAGCACATGCATTACAACAGGTTTAGAATGATAAAGTATCTAGAACAGTATGAGAAAGGGGAGATTTTTTGGTACCAATAATCTCCAAGCGATAAATAGTTTGATTACAACGTATGCGATGTGTCGACTTAAAAAGTGGTATTAATCCCAATGGGGTTCAACCTTTTGAGGAGATTAATCAAAAGACTGAGTACCAAATTGCACAAAGAAATTAAAGACAAGAAACTCATCTTGACAAGATTCCATCACTGACTGTTTTGGAATCCTTCAGCTTTGCTATTAACCCAGGCTCAGGTCGTCTGCATCTAGGTAAAAGCAGTCTTCAATGACTGTTGAATCATGAAATCAGTGAGAGCTTTTTTATGTGGAGGTGATTTCAATCCATACTTGAATCTTTATTGATCTAGCAGCTATATCGAGGTAGAGGGCTCACCAGGAGGAGTTGCCAGTAATGAAGTGCTTGAATTTTTCAGAAAACCATCGATGCCCTAAGCTCTGTGATGAAGAAGAAGCCATTGCGGATGGAGCTTCCCTTGTTTCCTAATAGAGTGCCAGTTGGTTTGGTCTTTGTTACTTTTTGTATTTGGGGCTTGGGTCATTTTTGGACCCAAGTTTTGTACGTGTGGTGATTTTCATTTTTTGATTTATTAATAAATGGACTTGGTCCAAAGCTTAAATCAAAATAGTTTTCAAGAAAAATAAATATGGATATCTATGTCAAATAAATATTAAAATAATCTTGTTTTGCCAAATAAATAAAATTGAGCTATTTATTGCCAATTATAAATATATAAGTTGTTATGATTTGCCATTTTTCATGAGTCACTCACCTACCCCATTAGGCTTTTGGCTAATATTAACTTTAGAAATATTACACTTTTTTGGTAACAACCTATAACATTTGTTTACCACTTTTTTGGTCTAATTTTATAGAATTATTCAAAATGACTCAATTCGGATAAAAAGGTCATATTTGATGTAATTAATACATATTTATCATAGGGCCAATTTAGATAAAACAGACCATTTTTTTTGTAGTGATATTAAAAGAAAAACTTTTTGTTGTTTATATTTTGTTTGTTGCTCTTTTTCTTATTTTTTTTCTTGTCTAATTATTTCACTTCTTTTGTGGAAAAATGAATATTTGTCATTTTTATTTATCCTTCTATTTATTAAGCTGGAATGCATGATAGACAAATAAATATTGTTATCGATACATTTCATAATGATTTATATGATATCTATACACGATTATAGACCATTTATACAATGTCGATACATTAGATACATATTTATATAATATCTATATATTACATATACACTACATAATCATTTGTTATGTTGTTTAAAAATAATAGTAATAATTCATTGTTGAAAGTTTCTTGTTGCTCCTTTTTAATATATTTTCTTTTCTAAGTTTTTCACTTTTTTGTAAAATATGAATATTTATATTGTTTTATTTTTTTTCTTTTATTTATTTATTAAGATGATAATGGATGATAATAAAATAAATATCGATACATTACATAATTATTTATATAATTTGATACATGATATAGTACTAATATCGTACATATACACTACATAATTATTTGTACATTATATATACATTATGTATCATTTATATGATATTGATACATGTTTATACACGATTTATATAATATTGATGCATTACATATACACAACATAACTATTTATACAATATCGATACATTACATAATTATTTGTATATTATATAAACATACTTTTACACCATTTCTACAATATTGATAGGTCAAAAAAATTCCATGAAAAAAAGATTTTTTTAAGAAATAGAAGATATTTTTATTTAAAAAACCGCAGCCAAAAAAAAACACAATAGCGAAATATTTTTTTTCTTAAAAAAAATCAACTCTGCAAGAAAAGGAAAAGAAGCTAAAAAAAAGGCCTAATGATCTTGGGTCGAATTGAGCTCTCTAATGTTGAGCCCACGACCTCTTTTGGCTATTTTTTTTCTTTATGACTATATTTATGGTAAGCAAATTATTTTATTGTTTATAAAGCAACTTACAAAAATGACTATATTTATAGGTTATTGAAGTTCAATATCTATAAATATGTTATTTACTAAAAATGACTATACTTTATGTCAACTTCTAATTGCATGCTTCTATTTTTTTTAATTATTATTCATACAGTGATACATGCGAACTTACAATGCACTAAATAAGGTGTGGTATGTTACCTTAACTGCCAACATTTTATTATGTCCCTAAACCACTCAAATTTCATTATTAAATTACCAACTAATAATTATATATTGAATGCATATCCCGATTCATTCACATAATACAATAAGTTGTATTTATATTCCTAAATACCATATATTCACAAAATACTAATTATCAAGATATTCATAAAATTTTGAATATAAAAGAGTATTTATGTCTTTTTCTCGCTATATTTTTTCATATGTTTTTTATTTTTCTATTTATACACTAATACAGTTGTAATTACAATAACTAATTAAGGAAAACGTATTACTTGTACAATTAGCATATGAATACTTTGAATTTAAATTGGTGTTTCTATTTATAAAACTTAAAGTATTAATATATAAAGGATACAAGTATTTATAAAAGCTTAATGTATTAATACGTCAAACAAGGTAAAGTAGTACAATTTTAGCATATGAACACAACAATTTGAAAAATGAATACACTATTGTTAAACCAAAAATGAATACAACAATATAATATACATATGAACACACTGTTGTTAAATAAGAAAAATGAAAAAACAATAGAATGTGTAGGAATCAAAGTGTGTAAGTATTCGGCTGTATAAAAAAATTGAAAAAACCAACAAAACGTCAATATCTTTTTGGTCAAGTTTTTCCTATAATACTTGAGGCTTGGTGTTAACTTAGGTATTTATTTATAAAAATATAATATTAATGTATCCAACTATACTTGTATTTAGGGGTGTACATAGGTCGGTTTGGTTTGATTTTTTCATTAAAAAAAATATAAACCAATTATGTCGGTTTATTAAATCTAAAAACCAAATCAAACCATATAAAGTCGGGTTTTTTGGTTTTTATTTTATTTTTCTGGTTTTTTGGGTTTTTACACTATACAGTTTTTGAAAAAGAGATGAAATATATTTTCACTTACCTCTGTGATAAGATAAACTTAAAAAATGTTAAATGAATATAAATCTTTGAAAAGACGGTAAAATTAACATTAGTACAAAATATTTTTTTTTGAAATATCAACGTTCAATATGTTAAATTAATAAGAATAAAGGCTACAGTCAAACTGACTACACAGCGAAATATTTATAAAGTAAATTGTTAACCTGAATTTGAAAAACTATAACAATATTATTGTAACTTCTGATCGTAATACAAAACAAAACATTTACAAAATTTACAAGCCCAATTTTGTAATAATATATATAAGCATTGAAAACTATAAAATAACTAAAAATATATTAACAAAGTAGATTATAAGTAATATTTTTTTTATCTACAAATAAAATAAAATTATATTTATATTATGTCAATTTGGATTGAGTTTGGTTTAACTTTTTTTCTTTGACTACCAAACCAAATCAAGAGTGATCGATTATTTTTTTTCAACGCCAAACCAACCAATCCAAACCACAAAATGAGTCATGAGTGGCACCCACACTTAACCTCATAGGTGGGCAAACCAACAAATACAACCCCAACTTATTTGTCACGACCCAATCCACCGGACAGCGCGGGCACCCACTCTAACACCTAAGTAGGAGAACCCTCATATCTCAATAGTTAAAACATGCGTAAAATTAATAAAAAACGGAGATAATGTAATAACAGGGTTTTATAAATAAGAACTTGTAGAACAAGTTCGGTTAAGACTTGTAAAGTAATTAACACCCCCAAGGACCTAGTCTAAACAGGTACAAGAGCTACTAAGAGTACAACAAGACAAAATAATGAAAAGACACAACTTCCACCATGCGGAAGGAAAAATAGAAGTTGCTGGAGATTTCTTCGACTTTGCTAAATGAAACATCACCGACCTGCATCCAAACTATGCCAAAGAGGCATAGCAAGAGTAGTATCAGTACAAAACCACACGTACTGGTAGGCATCATCAGTCAACCCGACGCCCACCGCATAACATAAGAAATCAACTAGCAAGAATGTGCAATAAACCACTCGCTCCTCCACTTTTACCCTCTCTAGAATACCTCCTACTTACTAGGTTCTTGATCTTAGCCTAACCATCCTAACACATAGAAGAGTCCACGAATACAACTACAAGCATTCTGACTAGCCACCCATGACATACCCTTGTTTTCTCTTCTATATTACCCAGTCTTTTCCCCATGGTACATTACAACAAGCTTTCTAACTAGTAACCATGAATCCCTTTCTCCAAGGTGAAATCCACCTAAGCATTTACATCACGTACACCCACTTCTCGCCCTTGCAACACACGGATAACCCCTTTCTCTCAATTATTAGGACCCTTGAACCCTTGGCCTTCCCGATTCATTCAACAACGAGATACGTAACAAGTTTACTCAACATAGAGGGAGTTGGGTTATGAAGGGTGATTAGGGCGTCATGCGGAAGCTTATAATTTGCAAATCATATGATAATAAATTAGATGACAAAAACTTAACTTAAAACATAATATTATTATATGAAAAACTAATATAAAAGAAAATACTAAAACTGTTGAGAGAATAAATC
>JAJOOS010032116.1:0-21867 GCA_029582725.1 Solanum chiquidenum
AGTGTCTATGCGATGAATGAATGCTAAGAGGCTTGTATTAGACCTCTTCGAGGTCGAGTACGCCGGTTACGACTAGGGGGTGCTCCAGGGTCGTGACAGTAAGGGTTAGTGAAGTGCACACACGTAGACTTACCGAGTTGCGAGTTGAAAGTTTCTACTTAGATTACCAATCACTTAGGGATCAGACTTGCATGACAAACACTAGGATAAAATTGAGATTATTAGGAATATCGCGTTAAGAACTTGTGGGTAAAACATATACCCTAGTTTTCATCTTATATTGATATCTCAAACAATGAATCTTATTTACTGGTTACTTATTAGTTCAAATCAACAATTTGTTACTTTGTTTAGAAACCCGCCCCCCCCCCCCTCCCTTTTTGTTACTTTTCTCAAAAATAGTTTGACTAAACGAAGATAAGTGTGAGTTTTCTTAAGTCTAAACCATATTTCTCGTGGGATCGACCCTAACCTTAAAGTTAGGTCCTTTACTTGATAACGATCACCTATACATCTATCTGGAGTCGAAATTTGAGTGTATCAGTGTATGGGCAATCCCTCAATCTGTGACCGGTCTAACCACATCAGAAACATCCACCAGTATCAACCATACACTCTCTCAGATGTTTCTTACCACACTTTTGATAAGTGGGGAAAGAACGTCGACTAGAAAATATGTCCAATCACTTAGAGCCTAGCACCTTATCCTGACTAAACTTAGGCACTAGAGCATTAGAATGAGATGGGGACCGGACCCAAATACCTTTGGCAAAACTGAGATCGACTACCACCTCATGATTTCTTATAAGAGTAGTCCACACTATATGTTCTAGACCTTTTAGGCCTCATTTGTTTTCATTAAGATTAAGACACCTGAATCTGAATAAGCATTTGAATATTAAGATGTGCATTAAGATCTAGATGTCTAGATTTGAATACCCATATGAATATTAAGACGGGCTTCAAGATCTGAACACTGAATGATTAAGACTATTTATTTTCAATATATGAATGTGCATATGAAACTAAATATTATATTAATAAAATATTATAAAACAATTATTTAAACATAAAAGTATTATTTTTAATATAAGTAATAATTTAAATGTTTATATTTGATTAAAAAATAAAATTATATGATATACAAATAAAAATTATATATTAATAAATATTATTGTAACTTTTTTCTTGGTGACCTTAGTCTAATTCTTTAATTTGTTAACCTCTAGCATCATCCATGTTTTTTTGTAGTGGTTACTTTTATAAAATATAGTAAAAGCTCTATTGTATAATGGTTCTTCCCATCCAAGTCCATCTAAGAACAATATTTTAATCAATAACTCCAAAGAAGTACTGAACTTCTCATAAATTTTCAATTTAGAAGAAGAAAGTTTCTTTTCTTCTCCAAAACTTTTATTTTAGCCGAAATTGAAGATTGAGATGTAGAATTGTTAGGAGCTCCATCATATTTGTCACCAACTTTATATAGTTACAACTTGGACTTCAACTATGAACTTTTGTTGCAGTCAAACATTCAAAAACATTTGTACACAAATCTAGAAAGGATAGAGGTGAAATCTTCAATGTCTTTTCTTTTAGATGGGCCCTGTGGCTTATTCGGCACTATATCACAATGCATTATTTGGCATAGCTGTTCACCAAAGGTGGCATGGGTCATCTATCAGCGGCAGGAGTCTTACATCCGAGCGAGAGGTCAGACCAATCCCATTCATCCTGGTCTGATCCAAACAGATTTTGTTTAATGAATTGAGCAAGTAAGATTGGTTGAATTTCAATATGCATCATCAACTGGAGAAGAAAGATAGGGTCGAATATGATTAAGACAAATATGTCGAGTTAGAGCACGAATATTCAAATATAAAAGATCATATTTTTAATAGGAAAAGTAAACCATTTTTTGTAGCAAAATGAAGAAACAATTTATATATAATACTACCTTTAATGTACTCATCCCACTCACTATTAGACATCAGAATAGTGAAATCATGATGATATGTCTAGTGTAATCTCAAAAGTGGTTTGATGATCAGAGTGTTTAAATAAAATTAATGGCATAAAATAAAAATTTAGTAAAAGACCTCAAATATGTATACATAGTTGTTGCTTTTAATAATGGCTGATCTTTTTCACTTTGAAACCTTGAGTTCTTGGTATTCATTAATACAACCAAACCAAACGCACTTAATGGGCTGAATCTGAATAATTAGAATTCAGTTCTTTATTAAGTACAAACAAATGAGGCCTTAGTCACTCTAGCACCCACCTTAAGCTTTTCCACAACAACCTTTTGAGCATGAGACATCAAATGAGAGATGTCCATCCACTTGATCAATACTACAGTCATACACTATTTCACAACCATCTTTTGAAACACCAAAGAAAACCTTACTTATGCGGGCCTTAGAGTCAACCACAATAGTTGAAGCATACTTAGAGAGTTGAGTGAACTCCAAATAATACTCTTTCACTGTCATGTTACCCTACCTCAAATTTATGATTTCTTAGACCTTAGCCACTCTCATATCAAGTGGGATGAACCTATCTAGAAAAATATCCTTGAACTTTTCCCTATCCTGTAACACCCCGTAAAAATCTAGTAAGACCGAGCTAGGGCTTGACTAAATCTAGTAGGTTGAATTAGAGCCTAACGTATGAACCTTATAAGTTTTTTGAATAAATTGGAGATATAAAAGGGTCCAAAAATTTGGCTAAGTATAAGTTTAAGGGAAGGTTCAAGGAAGGCGAAAGGATTCACCTTCCTTAGAAGCTTCCTTGAACCAATGCCTTAGCCCATTTTGACTAAGTATATTTCCAAGAGAGGGTTCAACGGAGGTGAAAGGCATCACTGCCCTTAGAATCTCCCTTGAACAAATGCCTTAGCCGTGTGGGAAAAAAGGGCATCCATTCAAGAGAGGCTTCAAGGGACGTGAAACAGTTCACTGTCCTTGAAGGGCCTCGTGAACTTTGCCTTAGCCATTTCGGGCAAGTTGATAGTTCATCCATGGGTTCAAGGGACTTGAAGCAGTCCACAGCCCTTAAAAGGACCCTTAAACAATTACTTAGTTTTTAAGGGGCTTTAGAAGTGAGGGTATAGGGACAAAAGAGGGGCCCACCGAATGGGGACCACCACTCATGGGGGCTGCTCTAGTACACTAGGCAGTGCACGTGTGCATGTGGGGGACCCACTGCCGTGTACTCCCTTGTAGACTTATGCCTTAGCTTTAAAAAGCTAAAGGCAAGTCCAAGGGAGGGTTTAAGGAAGGTACATCAATACAAGGACCTTAAAAGCTCCCTTGGTAATTGCCTTAGTTTTATTTGGGCAATCCAAGGGAGGAAGAAAAAAAAGGTAGTTTCATAATTTCCTTTTTCGTCCAAATTAAATGGGTATAGTTTATATTACTTTTAAATAAATATATACATGGTATAAGTAGGCCTTTTGAATACTCCCATAGATATGCCTTAGCTTTAAAAAGACAAAGTAAAAGTCCAAGGGAGGGTCCAAGGCTAGTGGACCACTTCAAGGACCTTAAATGCTTCCTTAAACATTTCCTTAGTTTTTTTTTTGGCTAAGTCCATATGTGCAGGGGCATTTTCGTAAATATTATTTTTATGTTAAATTAGAAAGTAGGTATATGTTATATTATTTTTAAATAACTTTATAAGGGATTTTATATTAAAATATCCCCAAAATTAACAACTTTCAAAAAACACCCACTTCAAAATAAAAAGTTCATCTCTTCTCCAATATTTCTCTCTCTACAAGTTCCTCCATTTAACAATACCAAAAGCTTCAAGAATTGGGTTTAAGCTCCAAGGTTTTCACTCCAATTTTGTGGAAAAGCTTCAATTAAGGTATCGGAGTCCTTTATTCTTGGTTAGCTATCACCAAGAAGCTCTTTCAACTAAGTTTTCAAAGATCCCCAATTTCTAGGTTTTCAATCAAATTTGTGGGTCTCTTTCTAAAATTGATTCCATTGATCTATAATGGTTATTTATGATTATATATGAATATTTTTGGATGAATTCATGTAATACTTATGGTTTTTGAACAATTCCCCACAAGACCCATGATTTCCCTTTTCTTTCTCAATTCTAAACCCTAGCTTGTCTTAGATGATGAATGAAGGATGAGAATATAGTATGTTTTCATGTAATTAAACATTGAATTGTGATGTTATCCTATATGATGTATAAATAATACCAAAATAGGGTTGAATCTTGAAGAAAGCCTTAATGGCTATGAACAAATGTTATCAATTGGTAAGTAGTCTTTTATCTATTTGTTGATCCACTTGAGGTGGAGATGTTTACTTACTATGTATCCTTTGTATGAATGGTTTGATCCACTTATGGTGGAGATGCTTACTTGTTAGTATGAATTGTAATGTTGAGACAAGGTCCCTCTTCCCTACAACCCTAGAAATGACTAAGTATGATCCATTATGAATAAGAAATAAGAATTCATGTGATTTCATCAAAAAATTCATGTGATTCTATCACCTTTCAAGGTTCAAACCCTACTTTCAATCACCACATCTAAAAAATAAGAATTACATATGGATTTCATCAAAAAACTCATGTGATTCTATCACTTAACTCTTGATTTCATAAAACTCTTCTTTCATAAACAAAGGCCCACATCATATGATCATAATTTGGAAAACATGGGGATTTGCATGGGTTCATAGGGTAATCATCATAAAATCATAGTAATTCATCAATTCATCCATAAGTGATCATAATTCAATCATTTAAATCAATAGTCAAGAGAACCCATGGAAATTGAAGAAAACCCTAACTTAATTGGGGGTTTCTAACTTTGAAAATAGGAGAATTTGGGAACTCCATGGATGGAAGTAATCCATGGATGAAAACTATCATACCTCAAAGCCAAATGCTTATCTGCAATGGTGAAAATGGAAACTTTCCTTAAAACCCTAGATTGAACCCTTCTTCTTCTTCAAGTTTCTAAAGAGAGAAATATTTTGGGGGAGGATATTTGTTCTTCTTTTAGATTCTTAGAAGAATGATTTAAGTTGGGGAATTTTGAGAGTAAAATACTTATAGAGGCCTTTAGATGAAGGGTAAAATGTCGTAGGGTAGAATTAAAATAAATCTAAAAAGACCCAAAAGACCCTGACTTAAAATTGAAATCAACTCACGTTGGAGTTCGCCAAAGGCCACTCGGTGACTCGCCAAGTGAGCCTTTAGCTCGCAAAAAATTACAGTGAGTCAACCTAGGAGCCAGACTAATTAGGAGATTGGAAGGGAACTTTGGCGACACGCCGAATAGAACGGTGAGCTCGACTTAGCTCTCCTAAAGTTCCAGAACACTGGACTCTGAGATCAGGCCAAAAGGTGAAAAAGGTTCAACTTGGTGGATCGCCAAGTTACTCGTTGTTTACACACTACTTTGCTTAGTCGATTATGGAAAGGAATATTTTTCCCTTCTCTGAATCTGAGGTGTTACAACTTGACATGCATACAACACAATATAATTGATAAATACAAGAATTTAACTAGAAAATCTAATATCATAAAAAAGTTTGACATAAAAGTGGAAGTCTAATCATATGTCTTGACAAGCTAATCTAATAGATCAAAAGGGTGGCTGGGACAAAACCCATAAACCATGTACATCGTTTGAAAACTAAAGACATAAGATGGTATAGTAAAGGTGAGATTGTCCTCGGAACATGAGGACTCACCAAGTCTTCTAATGATCAAGCAATCACCTAACCACGAGCGTGATAAGAAAGAGCATTAGACCCTACAATATTAATCAATGTTGTCACAAGTACGCATTAGTACAATAGTACATCAAATGTACTAAGTATGAGGGAAATGAAAAAAATATAAACGTGATCATATGAGGACATTTAAAAAATATATGCATGACAAAGCTAAAACAATGTAAAGCCTTTTCAAATAAATCACAAATATTGAACATGGTCAATTCATCTTAAAATTATATTAAAAGCTTTCATAAAACCTTTAAAGGAACTTGGTTTATTTTGTGGGATATTTACCATTAACCGACATAAAAAATGTGAGCAATAACATGGAATCCAGTGTCTTACTCCCACACCAAAAAGACATGTTTGACTTTCCAAGGTAAGGACCATAACTTCTACCTTAGGTGGATCCACTAGCTGATTCACTTTAGAATATCATATGGGGGTACATACTTTTGGAGAAGGAGATTGCTACTAGAGACCCGACCTCTACTAACGAGAGAACCTCCATCTAAATATCATCCTGGCGCTCCAATGGAATTAGTCATAAATATATTCATATCATCATACTTTGGAAGGCACAATTAAACTACTAATCCAATCATAAGTCATCATAGGATAGCTCCTTTAAATCATGATTCATACATATGTGAGAAAACCTTTCAAAACCATGATTTTATATTATGTGAGAAAATATTTCCCAATTCATTAATACTTATCATAAGAATCCTTAGTTCATAAACATCCTTTTCATAAAACATGCATAACTTTCATAATTAATACTTCATAAACTCAACAACAGAATCAAGTAAAAAGAATGGATCCATATGAAATCAATTGAAAATCATGTAATTGAATAAAATCATGCATAATAATATTAAAACCAAACAATTGATTCATAATAAATTGAACCCATGGAGAATTGCATGAAACCCTAACTAAATTGGGTGCAAATTGAATTGGAGATTGAGATTCTTATGGGACCCAATGGATAAATGGAATCCATTGGTGAATTCTCACATACCTTGATATCTAAAAATTTGGAGGAGAAGCCTTCAATCTTGATGAAACCCTAAGATCCTTCCTTGGGAGCTTTTCAGAGGATTTGGAAAAGATTAATTAAGAGTTTTGAGGGGTTTTATGAGTGAATGAGAGGGATGGGTATTAATTTGAAGGGAAAAACGGCTATAGGGTAGTTTATAGGGATAAAACGATGTATTTTAGGGGTTGGGTATATAGGAAAAGACCAAAACACCCTTCATTAAAACTGCCAACCTGGTGCAACGGTTTGCACTTACAATATGTAGGACTTTCTACTAGCCGTACTGGTTTACCGTAGGAACAAGTACTATAACTCAAAAATTCTCCAACTTTCTACGACACCATTATATGGACCGTCGACCTTTTCTACAATCTGTAGACCTCACTTTATCCAAAAATTTCACCAAGTATAGATATGAAACCCTTCCACGACCTGTAGTTCCTTCTATGGCTCGTCCTGGTCAATTGTAGACCTAGTTACTTGGACTTGAGTTTTCCCAAACTCAAACTTGTTCCTACGAGGGCCATCTACAACCGGTAGAAGCTTCTAAAATTTGTAGTGTGGTCTCATAGGACACAACTAGTAGCCAAAACATAAAGCCCCTTGGGGATGTTCCTACTCTACTGGAAATCAAGCTAGCATGAATGGAGTGAGAGAGAAACTAGCAACCCAACATACCTAGAAATCTAATCATAATGCACATAAATAAAGAGAAATCACTCCAAGCTAAATCATAATATCAAAAATCAAGTTTCTCATGAACATGCATGCATATGGAAATATGAGAATGACTAAGACATATGTATCTGAGAGAATGAACTAGGAAGAACTAATACCTCAATATAGAATTTGAGCGGAGGGAAAGGAATGAGGATACTTGGACTTCATATCACTTTCGGCCTCCCAAGTAACACCCTCAACTTTTTAATTCCTGCAGAGAACTTTCATGAAAGCAACTTCTTAATTTCTCAACTTTCAAACTTGATGGTCTAAAATCTCAACCGAAACCTTTTCAAACAAAAGATTTTCTTTAAATCCCAAACTTTCTAAAGGCACAATGAACTTCAGATCTCCAACACACTTTATCAATAAAGAGACATGGAATACCGCACGTATCGATGCTAAATCATTAGGTTACTCCAATTCATAAACAACCTTGCCAATATGTCTCAAAATCTAATATGGGCCCACATATCGAGGACTACACTTACCTTTCTTTCCAAATGTCATCACACCCTTCATGGGTGAAAATTTTTAAGTAAACCCAATCATCAACATTGAATTCAATTTCTCTTCTTTAAACATCGCCATAAGACTTTTGTCGACTTTGAACTGTTTTGAACCTCTCTCAAATAAGTCGAACCTTTTCCATAGCCTCATTTACCAACTTCGTCCCTATTAAAGAGACCTCACCAACTTTAAACCAATAAATAGGAGACCCACATCTCCTACCATAGAGAGCCTCAAACGGTGCCATCCTAATACTAGAATGATATATATTGTTATAAGCAAACTTGATCTAAGACAAATGGTCATCCCAATTACCTCCGGGAGACCATGATCATATATTTAATCCTTCAAATAAGTGATTTGATAACCAATTGAAGTTCATTAAAGGAGATAGTGTGCATTAATCCAAAGTAGGCTGCAGACCTGGAATTTCTGAAGTCATTGTCTTAACTCCAACTCGAAATTAAACCATATTAGTTAGCTTAGTTTACTTTGAATAATACATAACTTAGAAGCATTCATCAACCTTTATGGAAACATGTGCTTTAAATTATAGTTATTGGAAAACTTTAATACCTTCTAATGTCATGTCTTTATGGGTAAGACATTTGAGTCTTAAAAATATCTACTTTATTACCTGCATAACCACGTACACCTGCATGTATGTTTGGACACAAAAAAAATTCAGTGCCGTTTCCGGGGACTTTAGAATTAGAATTTATTTTATTAACTAGTTTATAAGTTTATTATTAAGTGTTGACAACTTTATCTTAGTTATTGGTTATTGTAGGTAGCTTTTGGACATCAAACGGGAAGGTGATCATGAGCTTGTAGAGCCATTTGTTGAATCAGAATGAGTCTTTCACTACTAGAGAAGGTGAGCACTTTTTTTGTATCATGTTCTTCTGGTTGAAATCGAACCAACAACACCTATAGCAATGGCAGAGATGGCAGTCCGTGAAATGGAAATCCCATGCACAACTAATGTCACTTCGAATTTTCAGAAACAAGCTGATGGTGGTAGGTATGAGTTGACACAGAATATGGTGCAACTATTGCACACTAATGGATTGTTTATTAGCTTACTTCATGAGGACCCTGTAGTGCACATTTAGAACTTCCTCAAAATTAATTACAGGTACACTCCAACTGGAGTATCCCCTTATTATGTGACACTCACCTTATTAACTTTCTCTCTATTAGGGGAAGCAATAAAATGGTTGAAATCAGAGCCAGCGAACTCTATTACTTCACGGGATGATCTTGCTTGAATTATTTTATACGGTTCTTTCCATATGGAAAAACAACCAAACTTAGGAGTGAGATACTGAGTTTTAAGTAGAAAGGAGAGGAGGATTTATACCAGGCATGAGATATATTTAAATCATTACTACTGCGGTGTCCACACCATCATCAAGCAAACAAAATTTTCTTCCATAACGTCATTGGGGAATTGGAACCAAACACAAAAAATTTGCTTGATTCGGTTGCAGGTTAATAAGCTTTGGAGACGACTTATGCTGAATTGTTCACTTTGTTGAATATAATCTCACATGGAAATATTGAGTGAAATGGTGGAGGCGCAAGACCTGTGGTGCAGGAGACTGCTGGGATGCTAGAAGTAGATGCAGTTACAACTTTAACTACACAGATTGTTACGATGCAAAACATGATGAACACCCATTTCAGCAATTTGTCATTAGGACAATATCTTGCCCAAGTAAATGTGGTACAACAACAACAAACATGTTGCAAGGTATGCATTTTTAGATATGATAAAACCTTACATATGATTCATTCTGTAGATTTTTCTAAATTACAAGTTGAAACATCTTTAACAATTCTATAAAATAGAGGAAAGGAGTCAATTGTTGGCAGATGTCCAACATACACAGGATCAACACGACACTTTTGTATACAAAAAATATATATGGAAGAAAGCCATAAACTGACTTTACAGCACCAACGTCACCTGAATCTTGTCATGAAAGATGTAGTGCGTAAAGAGGAGTGGTTAGATGTAGAGATGGTATACCTAATATCATAGCAACTGGGTAAGCCCGATACAATGTGTGCCTATGAAATGTGGCTTAATTGTGGTAGCAAACGACAAGAATAAACTAATCCCCACTAGGACAATCACTGGATGTTGAGTTTGCATGGATTATCGTAAGTTGAATGAGGCCACCACCAAATGTTGGATATGTTAGCAGGGGAGGAATATTATTGTTTTGTGGATGGTTACTCGAGCTACGACCAGATTTTTATTGCACTGGAGAACTAAGAGAAGACTACCTTCACTTGACCATATGTCATATATTCTTTTAAGTGTATGCCTTTTGGACTTTGTAATGCACAGTCCACATTTTAGAGATGTATGCTGGCAATCTTTCACAATATGGTGGAGGATTTTGTTGAAGTGTTAATGCACGAGTTCTCGGTATTCGGTGAGTCTTATAATCTATGTTTGCAAAATCTTGACAAGATCTTTCCTCGATGTGAGGAAACAAATCTTGTGTTGAGTTAGGAGAAGTGTCATTTCCTAGTTTGAGAAGGCATTGTGCTAGGTCATAAATTCTCAAAGAGTAGGTTGGAAGTTGTTAGAGCCAAGGTAGAGGTATTGAAAATTGCCACCTCCAATCTTAGTAAAAGGTGTTAGAAGTTTCCTTGTGCATGATAGAGGAGGTTCATCAATGATTTCTCCAAGAACATTAGACCTATGTGTAGTCTGTTAGAGAAGGAGGTGAAATTTATATTTGATGAAAGTTATGTGAGAGCCTTTGAGTTGCTGAAGAAGAATCTAATTGAAGATCCTATCTTAATTGCTCCTACTTGGGACTTACCCTTTAAGCTAATGTGTGATGCAAGAGATATAGAAGTTGGTGCGGTGTTGGGCTAGAGAAAAGAGAAAGTCTTTCACTCTATTTATTATGCCACCAAGACTCTCGACATTTAATTACACAATCATTGAGAAAGAGATGCTTTCTTTAGTATTTGCCTTCGACAAGTTCACATCATATTTGGTAGGTACTAAAGTTATTGTTTACACTGACCATGCTACAATCAGGTACCTATTTAACAAGAAAGATGCAAAACCAATGCTTATTAGGTGGATCCTACTACTCGAAGAGTTTGATCTTTAAATCAAGGATATAAAGGGCACGGAGAACCAAATTGCTAACCATTTGTCAAGATTGCAGATTCATCACATGTGCAAAATGAAGGGCAAATTCATGAGGAGTTTCCTGATGAGCAGTTGTTAGCTTTGGAAATGGCTCAAGTGCCTTGGTATGAAGATATTGTATACCTTTTGGTAAGTAGATTGTTCCCACATGGTGCATCTATGCACCAAAAGCAAAAGTTGAGCCATGATGTTGGTTCTACATATGGGATGAGCCATTCTTATTTAAGTAGGCACTAGACCAAGTAGTGAGAAGATGTATAGCAGAGAATGAGGTGAGGCATGTGTGTGAGAGTTGTCATTCTTCACCATATGGAGGCCACCATGGAGGGGAGCGTACAACGCATAAGGTATTGCAATCGGGTTTATTTTGGCCAACTTTGTTCAAAGATGCTTGAATTTTTATGAAGGGTTGTGATCAGTGTTAGAGAATGGGAACCATTTTAATACGACATGAGATGCCATTGATAAATATTCTTGAGGTTGAGATATTTGATGTATGGGGTATAGACTTCATTGGTCCTTTCCCTACTTGCAATGGAAATCAGTACATTCTGGTTGCAGTTGACTAGGTGGCAAAGTGGGTTGATGTTGTCACTTTACCCACTAATGATGCAAAGGTTGTGGTGAAGTTCATCAAGAAGCATATATTCACTAGGTTCAGAAGTCCAAGAGCTATAACCAACAATGGTTGTAAGCAATTTATAAATCATTCAGTGTGAAATATATTGTCTAAGTATGGAGTGCGACACAACGTAGCTACAACCTATCATCCTTAGACTAGCGGCCATGTAGAGGTGTCGAATTAAGAGGTTAAGAAGATCTTGCAAAAGACTATGAATGCACAGTGAAGGATTGTGCTGAGAAGCTAGATGAGGCATTGTGGGCTTACAAAATGGCTTATAAAGACACCAATAGGAACTTCTCCCTATCGCAGGTGTTTGACAAAGTATACCATCTTCCGGCGGAATGTGAGCACCCAGCTTAATGGGATATAAAGACATTAAATTTTGATCCTATGTTTGCCAACAAGAGGAGGATAGGCCAATTGCTCTGGCTTGAGGAATTCCGGCCCCACGCCTATGAAAAGGTCAAATTATATAATGAGAAGGCAAAAAAGCGGCATGAGAAGAATATTGTCTCACGCACCTTTGAGCCAAGACATCTGGTCTTGATATTTGATTAGAGACTAAAGTTGTTCACCAAAAGACTTTGGTCAAAGTGGAGCATAGCATTTGAAGTGGTGCAAATGACGCAACATTGGGATGTGGATCTAAAGAACTCAAGTTGAATGATGAGTTATTCATGAGCAAGGTTAACCCACCACATTAAACCAAATGTGTATGGGAGGCAACCCATGATCATGAGCATTAAATAGTTATTTTGTGCTTTTCCTTTATTTCAATATTTAGGACTTAATTATTTCATTCTTGATTGTAATAGTTTTGATACAAAAAAAAAGAGGGAAAACACAAAATGATTAGTTGAGCCACGATCAAAACTAAGGCGTTGGATAGGAGTCAACCTATCATTTTTCTAAGTTTGGTGATTTTCTTGAAATTTGCATGGAAATGGGGCTTCGTATTTGAGCCACGTTGCAGAGTTGTCAAGAGATTAGTTTTTTCCTGGGAATCCTGTGCAAAATAGAAGACTCTATAATAAGACCACATCGCAGATTTGGTGTGTAATTTTGATGTCGATGGGAATTAAAATTCTTGTCTAAAAAATAATGGGGGACCATATTAGGGTCGCGTCACAGATCTCAGGCGTAATTTTGATTTCAACGAGAATATCGTAAAAAATAAAAAGGCTTTGTATTGAAGTCACGTCATGGATTTGGTTCAGTATTTTATTTTGGTGGGAAATAAAGCACGAAAAAACAGAGACTCTGTAACATGAGCATCATGGAGTGGAGATACTTTTTTATTTTCATTAAAAAGTTGGGCTTGACCCAACTCCTCTTTTCCTCTACCAAACTCAATCCCCTTTTAACCCCAAAATTTTAACCCTCAAATCCCCATTCACTCTACAAATTCACCTGATCTCCCCCTTCACCGCAATGAAAACCCCACGTCCAAATCTGTAACACGAACGCATCGTATCATCAATCCCTTCTCCATCTCTTTTTCTAAAATCATTCAGGTATGTCTCGCAGTACTTTTCTCCATTTTAATTTCCTTCCAACACTGTCCTTTTATGGGCTTGGAGTATTTTGGAAATGTGTTTGAAATTGTGGGTGTGTAGTGATTCTCAATATGTGGGGCGTTGTTCTTATCTATATTTATTTATTACAATTACGGAGGTTTGATTTGGGTTGTCAATTCGTACATGATTCATGTGTGTGGATATGTGTGTGCATTATGTGATGTGTAAGCATTCTTGTGAAACACTTTGTTACTATTGAGCGTTGTTGGGCATGGAGTTTTGATTTCACCATGGTAATCAAATATTGTAAACATTAGCGGGGTGAAAATGTTTTATTGTTTTTAGTGGTGGCAAAAACTATGTGTGGGCGTAAATGTGTACGTCAAATTTTCTACCTAGTTCTAGTCACCAGATGTTGAAAATACCGTTAGCAAAGTCAAAGTACCATAATTTTAGTGTATCTAGTACACACGAGTAATTGTGGGGTGGTCCTTACTAGCCACGCCTCTTGATTATCACGGGAATTTTTGTGGGCTGAGTCGGCATTGTATTTTGTTCTTTTTATGGAAAGTTAACATGTCAAGTACTCACAGAACGGGTGAAGAGGTGGCCTCCTCGAGCCAGAGAAAGAGAATTTGGAGTAGGAGGATGAATCTCCCCCACCAATAGTCCCTCGTGGGCAAACACGCCGCTTTGGCTTGAAGGCGGCAACCACGGAAGGCAAGAATCGGTGGAGGAATCAAAATGAAACTAATACTTCTTTGATGTGTGCATCGATCATGACAGTCTAGCCAGGGACTTTCCCCAGATTATGAGGCAGATTCAGGAACTCCAATGAAGTTCATTTTTTCTGAGCCGATGGAGTGAAACTTGCACGTGGTTCATTAGTTTTATTCTAATAAGGTGACATAGTCGCGATCTCATTTTGTGAAAGTGCGAGCGGTTGATGTTACTCTCACACAGCGGTAATAGAGTTTGTTGGCTCCGAATTTAAACCATCTTCTTTCTTTCACTAATAGAGAGAAAGGGAACAAAGTGAGTCTCATATAGGCAGCGGATACTCCAGTTCAAGTGTACATGTCACTGATTTTGAGAAAGCTTTGAATGTGCACTTGTGGGTCCTCATAAGGTAAACTATTAAACTGTCTAGTGTGCAGTAGTTGCACCATATTCTGTTTTAACTAAAATCTACCACCATCAGGTGGTTTCTAATACTTGACGTAACATTAGTTGTGCGTGGTATTTCTACATCACGGACTTTCATCTCTGCCATTGCTATAGGTTCTTCTGGTTCAATTTCAACTCGAGGGATAGTGTACGTAAAAAGTACTTGCTTTCTCTGGTGGTGAAAGATTCGTTCCAATTCAGCAAATGGCTCTATAAGCTCCTTATTACCTTCTAGGTTGACGTATGGAAACAACCTTCAATAAAGGACAACTAAGATCAAGTAGTCGGCATTTGAACAATAAACTTAGAGACTAGATAAATCATATAATTCGTAATTCTAAAAGTCTCCGACAGCGATGCCAAAAACTTGTTGCGTCCTAACGCACACACAACTGTACGCGGTCATGCAAGTAATAAAGTAGTTCTTTTTAAGAGTCGTATGTCACACTTATATAGACTTAAGATTAGATAATATCTAATTTTTCCAATAGCCGTAATTTAAAGCAAGTGTGTGAAGAAACATGGATGATTATTTATAATTGAGCAATTTTTTCAAAAGTAAACTAAATTATCAAATACTAATTCAATTTAAGGTAGAGCTTAAACCATGACTTAGGAAATTACAGGGTTACAACCTACTTAGAAGTCATGCATAGTATCTTCTATTATGGACCTCAATTGGTTATCAAAATCCCTGATTTACAAGGTTAACTGTATGATGATGGTCTCCCGACGTCTAATTACCTAATGCACTTGACAGTCTAACTACATCATTGAACGGGGATAAACAGAACCAATTGTTGAGCATTACGATTTCATCTTGTTTCGTAACCAAGCAAGGTTTCTAGGCACATCCCTATCCTAAATACAAATCAACCCTAGTTTCTAGAGAAGATCATGTTGCTTTTGACCCATGCTCTATCCTCATATTTCTCTCCCGATTTCAATTTGGACAGTAAGTTTATATCAATGGTGGCCAGTCACGCCATACTAAATCAAGAACAAAAAATCAATTTGTACAATAACCAATATCAATCCATAAAGTTCAATACTACACAATCATTCGTAGCCACAATCATAGAATAAGCTATTTAGATACTCATAATTTGATTCTCAATCTTTAAATGTTTAAAAATTATAAGAGAATTCAATAGATGTAAAGAGTACGAATGAACCCTAAAATTGAAGTACAAATTCGTCCAAGTCGCCGTTCTCCAAAAACTAGAAAAAGAATGATTAAAATAATAAAACTCAAGTCTACTTATAGTTTGGGAAAAGTCAGCCAAAACATTGCTTGTACGGTCCATGACGCGGGGTCAATACAGACCTCCCTTGTTTCCTAAAGTCCTCTTCTCCACGACACAGAGAAGATACACAGTCCTATTTCTCACCCACTCTCGATTCAAATAATTAATCTCCTCTCCGCGACACGGAGAGGATACAGAGCTAGGTTCATTTCACTTTGAACTTCCTTTAGATCCTTTGACACTTGTCCTTTTATGCTTTTGTGATCAGACCAACCTTCTCTGCACGTACTTCCACTTTTGTTCCTTTTTCTCTTCCTTCTCAACCTACATTTACGCGGAGAGAGAGCTAGGTTCATTTCACCTTGAACTTCCTTTAGATCCTTTGACACTTGTCCTTTTATGCTTTTGGGATTAGTCCAACCTTTGTTGCACGTACTTCCACTTTTGTGCCTTTTTCTCTTCCTTCTCAACCTACAACTACTTATCACACTGGTTAATCATAATGTAGTAAAAAAACCTAAACATTATCTCTATAATGGGAATTTGTCCTCAAACATAGCTAAATTATGGGTTTTATTTGGATTCTAGGCATATAAATATGCCCAAGATCACTTGCTTATCATCCCTTCCCTTAGTAGTAAGCATTGAGTAATCTATCATCTTGAGACCACTCTTTCCACAACTAAAGCAACCATATGTACCTGCTAATCATTTTATAGGGTGATTCTTACCACACTTTTGGCAAGCGGAAGTAGAAGGTCTATTACCATCACCTCCTTGAGGCTTAGTATTAAACACCCTATCTCTGTTAAACTTAGGAGCCGAAACAATAGAAGAACCTTAACAGGAAAACCTTTACTAGAATTTAGAACAACCATGTCCACCTGATTTAGAATGAGAAAAGTCACTATCACCGGTCCTTTCCCTCTTGGACTCCCTAGACTTCTCCTTTAGATTTTCCTCTTCAATTTGTTGGGTAGGAATCATCAAATGAGAGATGTATATCTCCTTAATTAGCATTGTGGTACGGCATACTTTGACCACCATTTCAGACACACCCAACAAAAACTTACTCATCCTTGCCCTAGAGTCGACAACCACAGTCGCAACATACTTAGCCAATTGAGTAAACTTCAAAGCATACTTTATCACACTCATATTTCCTTGACAAAGGTTAAAGAACTCAAACAACTTTGCTTCACTCATCTAAGTAAGAAATAAACTATCAAGAAAGGCCCCTTTGAATTTCTCCCAATCAAGGGGACCCACATCAATAGCCCTTTCTTCCTTCCATTATTTGAATAAAACTTGAGAAACACCCTTAAGTTGATAAGCGTGTAATTATGCCTTTTCCACGGGTGATACTCCCATAATTTCAACTATACTATACACCTCATCATTGAACGTTTAAGGATCCTCATCAACTTTTGACCCATGAAAGTCCAGGGGATTCATACTAGTGAAGTCACTTACCCTTATCACCACCATACCCATTTTTGGGTTCATGGGAACAACTACATCTCTATTAGATTGGGCCTTCATACCTAGAGCCAACACTTGGAAAATGGCTTGACATTCGGCATGAGTCACTTTCTCGGCTAAAGGGTAACTGGGACTTGAGGAACCTCGGGCTCCATATTGTTGCCCGCATTCCTTCTCACATAAGCTCTTCGGGGAGCCATATCTCAAAAAGCATTGGACAAGAATTAAGAGAATGACTAATATAGAGATAAACTCCATGGCATGACTTTAGAGTAGTGAAAAAAGTGAAGTTTTCTAAACGCTTTGTAGCCCTTATTCATAAATGTGGTGCGCTTCACACTTATGAAAAAAATTTACTTGTCGCAGCTTGTCGAACATCCAAGGACCTTTTCTAAAACCTTATACTCTAAATATCAAGTTTCTCATGACCCAAAGCACACCCTAGATGTGACATGTCGTATAAGATCCCCAAAAGGTCCTAAACAAGCCACTTGGCATGCATACAAAAAAATATAATACAAAATATAAGGATTTAAGTAGAAAGTCCCATATCTAAATGAGTTTGATACAAAAGCGTAAGTTTAATCATATGTTCATACAAGCCAATCGAATAGATCAAAAGTGTGGTTAGGAAGTAACCCATACACCACTTACAACGTCTAAAAACTAAATGCATAAGAAAGCATAATTAAGGTGGCATGGTCCTAAAAAATGAGGACTCGCCAAGTCTTCGAGTGAACAAGAAGTCACCTA
Organism: Solanum chiquidenum; assembly: GCA_029582725.1. Classification (NCBI taxonomy): domain Eukaryota; kingdom Viridiplantae; phylum Streptophyta; class Magnoliopsida; order Solanales; family Solanaceae; genus Solanum; species Solanum chiquidenum. The sequence continues at coordinate 18,004 of JAJOOS010032116.1, forward strand.
GCCATAAGCGTGAGGAGAAAGAGCGTTGGACCCTACATTATTAAACAACGTAGACCCACATATGCATTAGTACATGAAATGTACTTAGTATGAGATAAATGAAAAAATATATTAACATGATTGTATGAGGTCATTTAAAAAATATATGCATGACCAAGCTAAAACATTGTAAAGCCTTTTTAAGATAAATCATAAATCGTGAACATGCTCAATGCATCTTAAAAGAATATTGAAAGCCTTCATAAAACCTTTGAAGGAACTTAATTCATTTTGTGAGATATTTACCATTAACCGACATAGACCATGTGAGTTATAACATGGAATCTGGTGTCTTACTCCTACATCAAAAAGAGATGTCCTACTTTCCAAGGTAAGGACCATAACTTCTCGCTTAGGTTGAATTACTAGATTAGTCACTTATGACTATCCTACATGAGCATGAAGTTAGAGACAAGGAGATTGATACTAGAGACCCGTCGTCTACTAACGGGAGAACCTCCATCTCAATATCCCTTTGGTGATAAATGAAATCCCAATGGAATTAGTCATAAACATATTTATATCATCATACTTTAAAAGGCACAATTAAACTACTAATTCAATCATATGTAATCATAGTGTAGCTCCTTGAGATCATGATTCATACATATTTGAGAAAACCTTTCACAACAATGATTTCATAATATGTGAGAAAACCTTTCATAATTCAATTATACTTATCTCATAAACATCCTTAGTTCATAAACATCATTTTGATAAAACATGCATTGCTTTCATAAATTCATAAGCTTTCTTCCTAAATTATTCATAATAAATCAAGTAAAATACATGTGTCCATATGAAATCAATTAAAAATTATGTAATTGAATCAAATAATGCATAATAAGATTAAAATCAAACAGTTAAATTGTAATAAATTTTATCCACGCAGAATTGTATGAAACCCTAACAAAATTTGGGTGAAAATTGAATTGGAGATTGATATTATTTTGGGATCCAATTGATGAATTGAATCCATTGGTGAATTCTCACATACCTTGATATCAAAGCCCTATGAATTTGGATAAGAAACCTTCAATCTTGATGAAACCCTAAGATCCTTCCTTGAGTGCTTTTGAGAGAATTTGGAGAAGATGACTTAGGAGTTTTGAGGGTTTTTGTGAGTAAATGAGAGGGATGGATATTAATTTGATGGGTAAAAATGGTTATAGGGTTTTTTAAAGATCCAAAATGATGTAGTTTAGGGGTTAGGTAGATAGAAAAATACCAAAATACCCTTCATTAAAATTGTCGATCTGGTTCCATGGTTTGGACCTACGATTCAACCATAGGAATAAGTACTGAAACTTAAAAATTGGTCAACTTTCTACGACACCATTTTGTGGACCGTCAACTTTTTCTACGGTCTGTAGATCCTATTTGTTGACCTCACTTTATTCCAAAATTTCACCAAGTTTGGATTACCCCTACGAAACCCTTCCACGACTCGTAGTTCCTTCTACGGCTTGTCCTGGTCAATCATAGAACTAGTTACTGGAAGTTGAATATTCCTAAAATCAACCTTATTCCTATGAGGGTCATGTATGACCCGTACAAGCTTTTAAGAATCATAGACTAGTCTCGTAGGACACAGCCAGTAGCCAAAACATGAAGCCCATTTTTCTTTTCCAATTTCTGAGGTGTTACAAATCACTACCATGTTTGAAGATCAATCGACATGCAATACAACTTACATTACATATCATCAACTTAGAAAAGTATTACTCCAAGTAAATTATAACCTATCTCAACCAACGAACAAGAAGTGACAAGCTAAATTGTTGGAGTCTTCCATTTCTCAATGCCTCAAAAATCTAAAAGTCCAAGGAAAATATATATCATTAGACTTTGATTATATACTTCCTTAAAAAAATCATAACATGTTCAAACCACCTAATTCTACATTTTTATAATGTCTAACTATTTATTTCATGGTTATTTAATCAAACTAGTGGTTTCCATGATCATACCAATACTATTCATGGACTTTCAGCTCCATTAAATTATCTTGAGTAGTTTATATGCCCAAAGAATCTACTTTATTGGGTTTTTAGGTTCTCCAATATTACTATTAAAGATAGATTCACAATTCTATGCTTGAAGATTAACAGACTAGAATAAATATCATGCATGATTAACCTTCTCCATATGATACCCCAATACTTTAATAGCCATAAGGTTCAAATATTTAAACCATATGAGGAATGCACACTTTGATTCTGGGAAGAAATTGAATTATAGAAGGAAGATATGATATGAAAACACTTACCTCAATAGAAAAAAAAAACTTAAGTCTTGGAAAAATAGTCTTTGTTGTGCTCTAGTCAAATATTTTATGTTATGACCAAGATGTAACACTTAATCTAGAAGCCAAACTATTTTTTATATGCATACAGGTCGGTACTAGGTGTTTCCTAATTATGCATAAGTATTAAGATCAGTTCCTAAGTGTGTAAAGTGTTTTGGAGATGAATTAAAGTCATAAGAGCCCTCTAGTACAAAGTTGAGTTGAAAGCCTCCCTACTGATTGAGTTTTTGTGCTATATTTTACTTGAGTCGACTACAAACAAGCATAACACATATAATATGAAGAGTTATGTGTACCATTACCTATAAATTTAAAGGTCTTTAAGTATTCTTTTCAACGACACCGACCTCTTGTCGAAATGAGGTTTGAGTCAAAGTTATGATCATTTTAGTTTTGTTAGACATTTTGTCTTAGACAAGTGTTCACTGTGTTGAACAGTTTTGAAATAGAAAGATGCCGGTTGAGGAAAAAATTAGAGGTTTTCTGCTTTGAACATGTGTTTCACTGCCATTGAACAATTTTAGATACGCATTTCAACGGTCAAATACCGGTGGGCCGACGGGAAATCATTCAAGTTAGTTTTAGTCCAATGTTTCTCACAGTTGGCCATTCTTTCAATCCCAAGAAGTGGTTTTCTCTCCTCCTTTCATCCCTCTTCATCAACGTTAGTCCTTCCCCATGGAAGCTTTTCAACCAAAATTCCTTCATCTATTCATGAATCATTAATAGAAATCTTAACCCTGGGCCAGATAGTTTTCAAGAATCGAATCCAAGAACTTCAAGAAAGAGTTTCTTAATTGTTCTTCTTCAAGTAAGGTTCTCCATCAGTATTTGTGGAGCTTTTAAGGTATATAAGGCTATCTTTACTTGTGTGAACACCTTGTTCTTATCCACGGACTATGTTTCCATGGTTTCAAAGAATCTTCCATGAATGAATTAGGTTTAGGATTAAAACCCCGTATTCTTGAATTGTTCTTAAATCTTCATAAAACTGTAAGAAATCTCCATGAATGTATATTATTTTCTTGATAATTATCTTACACGTGAGTTTTTAAAATACTTTCAACATGAATTTATGAATGATTATTGCAAGAAGAAACTCTTGTCTTGAGAACTACTTTAATTATTTTCTTAATGACTTTTTGATAATTCTTTGGTGATTTCTTAATGTTTTCATAGAAATTATTATGTTAGGAACCCTAGAACTATGAGTTATTAAAGTTCCCAATATAAATTTTATATGTTATCATGCGTTCCCTTGACAACAGTATTATGATTTGATAAATGTTTCTCATGAATGCAAAGCTATTATAAATGAATTATAGCCTCATGACTTGATTATATGAATGAAGTTTATGTACTATGGTCCTTGAATGTTATGAATATGAGCATTCGGGCTAACCCATGATCACATGAGTTTAAGGGAGCTAAGTAGTTAACCAAGAAGGCATAAGTCAAAATGAAGAATGCCTGAAACTATGTTTGACGATGTAGGTTAAGGATCGTACCATTGGTTT
>JAJOOS010032117.1:0-10324 GCA_029582725.1 Solanum chiquidenum
CAAAAGGTGCACAAAAATACAAAAAAAATGAGTTCAGGGGGGTAATAGGACCCTAGTTAAGTTTAGGTGTGTCTCTGGGATTTCGGTCATAGTCTAGGGGGGTACTTATGCATTATCCCAAGAAAAAAAAATTAAAATGATAATTACAGTGGCAGGCGCGTGTGTGCCATCTTTTGGATAAAAACTTGGGTTTAACCTTTAAAAGAGGTAATAATTCCACTTCAAAATAATACGGGGGGTCATAGGACCCCGCAAAGTTGGAGTGTGTAACAGCAAAATTGGTCAAAGTTTGTGTGTGTTTTGAACCCTTTTCCCATATTTTTTCAGACAATCAAGTTCAATCCAATTCTCTATTTTACTTTCTAAAACAGAATATTTTTCTCTCTCTTCAATATTATATTATTATTATTATTTATATTTCTATTTCATTTTCTTATTTCAATATAAATCCGTTCTTTCTTTCTTTCTTTTTTTCAAAATAATCACCCTATATAAATTTCATGTAATAAAAAATTATTACTTTTCAAATTCTTTATTTAATATAAAATTATATTTTATTCTAAAATTTTATAGAACAACTACGAATAATTAAAAAAAAAGAAATCAGCAAGCACAACCGCAATCTCAAGCACAACAATTCTCTAGATCATACACTATTTTTTTTCAAATATTGTGAAATCTAAAAATGACCTACCGGATTACTAAATTATTGTTGTGATTTTTTGAATTATTATGTTATGTATTGTATTGTATTGTTATCTTGTATTTAAATTATTATGTCACGTGTTGTATTTTTAAATTAAAATTTTCATCTTATCATTTTAATTTTGTGCATTCTTCATAATAAAAATCAATAATAATAATATCAAATTATCTCTTAAAGTGACGAAAATTGAATTATTATTTTTTGAAATATTGTTAATTCAGGATGAAAGTAGTATATATTAAATAATATATTTTTTGAAATGTTGTATCACATTTAAAAAGAATTATGAATATTAGAAAAGAATAAAAAGGTCGTTTTATTCAAAACCCCAATTGTGACATCCCTTCTCTCCCACCTCACACCTCGAAACGCACCCTTTTTATAGACTTATAGAGATAAATGCGCTTTCACATCTTCTTAACCCGAAATGGCTGGGGAGAGAAAATGTTCCTTTTTTTAGGGTACTCCCGGGAACAGATCCAGTGGAGACGGGGTGGGGCCTGTAGCTCAAAGGATTAGAACACGTGGCTACGAACCACGATGTCGGGGGTTTGATCCCTCCTCGCCCACAACCCGCCCATAAGGAAGTACCTTTCTCTCTGGGGTAGGAAAATCATGATAAAAAAGCTATGAAACTTGGGTGTGGGTTTTTTGTCGAAATGGAATGACTTTTATTTTTATCTTTTTATTTATCGTGAATGGGGGAATCATTACACATAGTATGCCCGATCGGCGTATTTTTTTATTTTACGATTTAATTAATAGTCTTATATGAATAATAATATGTTGGTTACAAATAATAGAAATAATATTAAATTAATGAAAAAGTGAAATAGAGATGATGAATGGTGGTTCTCCAAATTTGGAGAACTACTATTCACCTCTCTATAAATAGAGAATAAAGAGCTTTTTATGGCATCTCCAACCATACACTGTATTTAACTCTCTAAATATAGAGCTCTCTATTTTTCCAAACAACCAACTCCAAATCAATACTCTATTTTACTCTCTAAAAAAGAATTTTTTTTCTCTCTCCTCAATATTATATTATTATTTCTATTTCATTTTTATTTTCTTATTCATAATATAAATATTTCCTTTCTTCTTTTTTTTCAAATAATCATCCTATATAATTTTCATCTAATATAAAATTTTAATTTTTTGATATTTTTTATTTAATAGTAAATTATATTTTATTCTAAATTTCTAAAGAACAACTACGAATAATTGAAAATAGAAATCAACAAGTACAACGGCAGTCACAACCACAACTTCTCTAAATCATACACTAATTCTTTTTTTTTTGAATATTATTAAATCTAGAAACGATGTACTGGATTACTAAATTATTGTTGTGATTTTTAAAATTATTATGTTATGTATTGTATTGTTATCTTGTATTTAAATTATTATGTTATGTATTTTTTTTAAAAATTAAATTTTTTATCTTATCAGTTAAATTTTGTGCATTCTTCATAGTTCATCAGATTGTATCACAAAGTAACGAAAATTAAAAAAAATATTTAAAATATTATTAATTTGAGATGACAGTAGTATATATAAAATAAAATATTTTTAAAAATGTTATAATACATTTAAAAAGAATTGTGAATATTCGATATCTAATTAAGTCTTATATTAAAAATAATATGTTAATTACAAAATAATAGAAATAACGGAAAAGGGTCAAAATTGCCCCTGAACTATGCGAAATAGACCACTTATACCCTCCGTTACGTTTTGAGATTAAAAAAAATACCCCCGTTGTTATCCCTAGAGACCACAAATACCCCTCAAAAGTTAACAACCCAAATTGTTAATGACGTGGCAAGCCATGTGGGACTGATCTCTCCACCTAAGCTACCAATTAGGATTTCCACTAACCCATTCTTGCTAACTATCAATTCATCCTCCCAAATCAACAGTATTTGGGATATGAAATTTCCTTTACATTATGGAGACACTATCTCCAGTATTTGCTAACCCAATTTTTAACTCTCCAACATTTGTTTGATTATTGTACAAATTAAAGCAATCTAAATTTTGAGAGGTTCAAAACATTTCTTTCAATTCTTCTAGTCGATGCTACTGAGTCTTAAATAGATTTAAGGAAAGACCACATTTGTCAAGCATATGGGCTATCAGCTATGGCATCAACATTTTTCTTGTTTGAAAGCAGAAATAACATATATTTTTTAAAAGTCAGCCTCAAAAAGTTTGTCTTTCTCAAAGTGACGTCTTCTTTTACAAGTTGTTTTTTCAGAAAAGGGTAAAAAATGCATCAAATTTTTCTCTCAAAATTAGGGTTTGATTTGGGAGGATGAATTAATGGGTTAAAGAATGAGTTAGTGGTAATCAGGGACATTGTGTTGGTGTGCGTGTTGTGAAATCAGGAATCTGCAAGGTGGGAAACGGAGGTTCTGCTCCGATTACGGGTCAAGCGCTATTGTTGATTCACATTGTTTGGCTCGTGTTACTTGGTTTCATTGGGCTTTTTGGGCTGCTATGATCGATCAGGTTTCGTTGATTACTTGATTTAGGGTTAGACTTGATAGGATGATTTTTTGTATAACATACTTGTATCTTCTGTATGTATGAGGGGAATATACGGCTAGATGATTTCAACTTTGTTCTTGTTTTTCGTTGTATTAATACAATTTTAGGAGATTTAGATTTTAAAAAAAAGTTAGTGGTAATCCTAGTTGGCAGCTTAGGTGGAAGGATCAGTCACACATGACTTGCCATGTCATTAAAAATTTGGGTTGTTAACTTTTGAGGGGCATTTGTGGTCTCAAAGATAACAGTGAGGGTATTTTTGAGCTCAAAATGTAACAGAGGGTATAAATGGTCTATTTCACATAGTTCAGGGACAATTTTGACCTTTTTCCGTAGAAATAATAATATAACATTCAAAAAGTGAAATAGAGAGTATGAATAGTAGTTCTCCAATACTATTCAACTCTCCATAATTGGAGAGTAGAGGGTAAAATAGAGAGTGCTTGGAGATGGCATTCTCTATTTTACTTTCTATTTTACTTTCCAAATATAGAGAATGAAGAGTAAAATAGAGTAGGATTGGAGATGGAGGGTGATTGGAGACCTAGTTCTCTATTTTACTCTCCAAATATAAAGTTGTAGATGGTCTAAAGAACATTGATCACTTATACAAGGTGTTAAATCACACTTTAAATCATAAACTCTTAAAAGGGTTGGGTTCCTTAATTTAACCTTTAAGCCTTCAAAAACAAGACCATATCAAAGAACCTTTTCTAATTCTTTGGGTCTCAACTCGAACCATCTAAATAAGTCCAAATCAAAATATGAAATGAAGTATAAATGCTCAAAATGGGTATTTGGGTTGTTACACCTGTAATCCTTACAAAATGTTAATGTCCTTTTAAGCACTTATCTTACCATGCTTAAGGTACACTAACCAACATAGAAGGTGAAGAAATATTGAAGGCAACAAACCTTCTATTTCATAGTACATTTCATGCAATAAAATTTAATATAGTTCGGAACCAGAAAGCTGCATGTATGAATACTTGATAAGAAGACAATGACTTTTCGAATTATTAGATTCTAACAAGGTATACTAAATGCTACATGAAAAAAGATACTACCAATGGATATGCATTGGTGCGATAGAAAAGATTTATTTGAAATAACAAAATGAACCCAGATTCTTCTCTTCTTTTGTTTTACTAACTTGTGTTTTCTATTGTCATCTGCCTTGACAGTAAGCAACTTCAAGCTTTGTTAGTCTTGATACTGGAATCCCAACAACAAATTTGGTTGCACCATACTAAGCAGAAGAATTTGTAAGGCTACATATGGTTTCTCATAGCAATGGCAAATTACTTTGTCTAAGCAAGATCACCCCATCTTACTTTATATCGTGCTGCAAGGTAATGTGCTCCAATAGGTCCTCGACTTCCATAGGGGTAGCTTTCCGGTACTATTTTCTTATGCTCAAGTTCTTTCAACACTGGTGTGAAAAGAGACCAAGCAGCATCCAGTTCATCACTGCGAATAAAAAGCCTACGTTCACCTTCTATGGCATCAAGAAGTAGCCGCTCATATGCATCAGGGATCTCCTTCGAGTATCTGCACAAAGAAAAAATCAGTCTTCAGAGTGAAAAGAAAAGACATAGCATGACAAGGTTTTCACTTGTTGCCAAGAACATATTGAGTTAAGAAGCAAAAAAATTAAACTGGAGCAATGCATCAGAATTTTCTAAAAGAATCAGAAGATTTAAGCCTTCAAACATTAACCCATAAAATGCAGACACTTCATCATAGTTTTTATCTCAATTATGCAACACCTGAAAGTTCATTTCAATTACTTCCAAATTAGCAAAAAGTGCATTAACTTTCATGATGTGAGACATGGACGTGATGGGAAATCATTTCAGCAATCATCTCGTTCTGATATCAAAACAGCAGACAAACCTCGGCTAATCATTACATATGCAGTTGATTTATGTGATCCAAATTTAGATGTTTAAGGTAGATTTTATCTAGCTTATAATTGAGGCATAGTTGTATGTTGTTGTAATGTAGCTTTTATCAAAATGAGTAGCAGAAGTGACGAAGGAAAACTTATTTGCAGTAACTAAATTTAGCTTGCATCTTGTATGTATGTCAAACTCCTCAATAAGAAGTTTTTAATTATCTCATTTTTTTCAATATATTCAAGTTATTCCCTAAATTAAAGTAACAGTCTCAAATATGAAATGATGCATTACATAATTGTCATCAGTACCTTGCTGAGTAAAGCAGATTAAGATTACTGCGATCCAGTCTCATTCCTAGACCGGGAACTTTGTTATTGATCTTTAGGTATATAGCTTCATCAGGTTGAACACGGATAACAAGCTCGTTTGTTGCCTGATCTAGATCCGAGCCAAAGTTCTTATTGTATAAATTTCCTGGCACGTGCCTGAATTGTACTCTTATTTCCGCACTGGCAAAGTAAAAGAAAAGAGGTATGAGGGGAAGTGAAAGTAAGGAAGGAATGAAAAAGAAAATATGTATTTCTCTGATTGGTTTCACTAACCTCCTGGTATGTAAAGCTTTTCCAGCCTTCATAAGGAAAGGCACCCCATCCCATCTTGCATTATCTATGAAAAGAGCAGCTGCAGCAAAAGTTGGGGTTAGACTGTCCTTGGGTACAGTCTTGTCGTCGGTATAACCAGGATAGTTAACACCCCCTTTTGTGTGACTTTTGTACTGCCCGACGATAACATCATCTAGTTGTAAAGGTCTCATAGAACGCAGAACTTTTACCTGGCATATAATAGGAATTAATTAAGGAACTAGGGAACAACAAATTCCTTTAACATAAACCAGTCATAAAGGAATAAAACCTTTTCATTCCTGATATCTTCTGCATCCAAACTGACAGGTGTTTCCATGGCAAAGAGGGCAAGAATTTGAAGCAAATGGTTTTGCATAATGTCTCTAATTATCCCATAATGATCAAAATAACTGGAGACACACATAAAAGTAAAACAATAAGTTATGAAATCTAGTTCTACACCACCTACATTCCAACTTTGAGAAAGAGAATTACCCTCCCCTTCCTTCAGTGCCAAAATCTTCAGAGAAAATAAACTGCACATTCCTTATATACTGCCTTGACCATAAGGGTTCAAATATCAAGTTGGAGAAGCGAAGGACAGAAAGGTTTTCCACAAGCTCCTTCCCTAAATAGTGATCAATCCTGTTGTTGCAAAATAGAAAAGAGGATAAAATATACCAGTTAAATAATAGTCCTCTCAGTTGGTCAAACACAATTCAACTTTAAATAACTGCACCTGAAAATTTGATCTTCCTTCAAGTACTGCTTAAGTGCTCCTGTTAATGCAGCAGAGGATTCAGAATCCCGACCAAAGGGTTTCTCTACAATGACTCTAGTCCATCCATGAGCAGATGACGCAGAGAGGCTTGCACATCGTACAGCATTTATAAAAATATTTGGTGGAATGGACAAGTAGAACAGACGATTGGAAAACCTTCCAGCCTACAAAACTTATTACTGTCAACGCTGAGAATTGCAAGTACAGAGAAATTATATTGAACTTCACCAATCCTTAGAATTATGGAAACTGCAACAAGGAGATGGATTTGGCTGAAGATCTCGGCAGAAGTTGAAAATCATTAAAGCTCTATCATTTGCCAGGAAAAGGAGGAGAGAGACATGATAGGATAAAGGCTGTATCATGACTTACAATGACAAGTTCAACTAAATAATTCATAATGCTGATATATAAACAGAGAGGATGATTTTCTATTGAGTGGTGTTCGTAATGCCCATTCTCAAGTATAAAGTTCCCCCTTTGTCATACCCTCAGGTTTTTTACAAGTGAGTTGGGTGTTTTAAGATGAACTAGCAAGGTCGATTGAATTTGCAAGCCCTTATATTGTCAACCAAATAACAAAATACTATGCACAATTCCATTATGAATAAGACCAGCACAGGCTTCAGTTTATGAAAAACAAACTCATTTATCCCAAAATCTAAAGATCAAAATACTCAGTATATCATTCCTAATTACCTCATGTTCTTTCAGCTTTTTATCAAGCTCTGCAAAGTTTTCCAGGGAATCATATTGTCCACTATGGTAGAAACACCTTTCTAGAAACTGTTCCATCTTTTCACCACAATTTTCCCTGAATAACAAAGTTAAGCACAATTAAATCGATCCCAGTCACTTCGATTTAACCATTGCTAGAAATAAAACTATGCCTCAATCCAAAACAAGTTGGGGTTGGCTATCTGAACACACGGATCATGTGTCTCCATTAAATTCATCTTAGGCCAACATTTCATTGATCAAAATAAAACATGAAGGAAACTTAAATGTCCTATATGCAAAACGAAAAAGATTAAAATTATGTATATTACTGATCAAATTAAATCGCACCTCTTATCAATCCTGCAAGTAAGGGTCTTGCTGACCATGTTCCTGAGTTCGTCATCAGTCATCTTACTCCGGGCATAGCCAAAAATAGTGAAATGCTGCATTAACAAAAAAAAAACATAATTTTGTTAGACCCATTCTACCGTATCTAAGTATATACAACCAGACAAGCAATTAAGGATATATAATTAATTTATAATCATCAGTAACCTCCACAAAACTGGATAAATACGGGACACACCTCCGGTAAGCAACCCTCATAATAAAGTGCAAAAAGTGCAGGAAATATCTTTTTTTTGGCAAGATCTCCTGAAGCACCAACAACAGTAATACTGACAGTTGATTTATCTTTGTTGCAATCAAAATCAAATGTATGTTTCTGCTCCTTTGACAAAATTCCATCTTTTAATTTCTTCAAAGGAGTTTCATCTTGGGTTTTGCTAGGTTGAGCCACTACAGCACCTATACAACATTAAACTCAACATAAGAAACCAACATATACAATAATTTGAAAAAAAATCACATTGACGGTCAGCTTTACTCTGTGCATGGATAATCCATTCAACAAAAAAAAAAAAAAAGAATCTCAAAATTTATGATGTGAACTCAAAAAAGAGTCTTTTGTTGGAGAACAAGTTAATCAATTTTGAGTAAAAAAACAACTAAATTGGGACAAAATTAACAAGGTCTAACTTATAAAATTGAAACAATTAACCATTCGTCTAGATCAGCAAAAGAAGAAACATAAAAAAAGACTCGAACTTTATCTATGTAAAGTCAATAACAACTCGAACAAAAATCTTGCAACTTAACTAAAACAAGGAATAAATTGAAAAGAAGGAAAAAGGGGGGCAAAAAGCGAACCATCTTGCATGCGAAGGGCATTAATTTGCAAAGAAATCTTGTGAGAATCAAACTTTCTGGATGAAATAGGGAATTTGTTATGATAATTGTAGAAGCCAATAGAAGAATTGGAGTAAGATGAAAAAGCCCCAGAACAGTTAGTGGAAGGGGAAGAATAAAGGGTTACCATATCTTGATAAATCAGAGAAGATGGGTTCGATAGAACTGAGGGGAATGAAATATGAAGGGGGGGTTATGGCGTAAAAGGAGTTGGGATTAGTCTCTTGAGATCTCCGAAAGGGTGTTTCGCCTTCGCTAAATAAACATTAGTTTCTTCCGCCAAGTGGAGAGACGGAGAAATGCTACTACTATATGTTGCCATTCATTAATACTAGTAATAATACTCTATTAACAAACTTTCTAATCAGCCCCCCATGTTTTCATCAACTTTGAATCTAACCTCAAACTTCATAATTTATCAATCTTAACTCTTTTCTTTCTTTTTTACTATGTCTATGTCAATGTTCAATCCTACTACTCTTTATCTTAACAAGTTAATAGTTAAAAGCTTGAAATATTTTGATCTTTTCAATTTCATACATGAACTATCAATCATGCAAGTTTTCTATTTGAATTATAATCAACTATTTATCAAAATACAAAATAACTATGTGTTGGTAATTCTATTTTCCTATTTGAAATATCATCATCGTTCAAATAAGAAAAGGAAATAATTGATAATTGATGTATATTTTAATAAATAGTTCGTCATAGTTTAGATAGAAATCTCATACACCTTATAGTATAAATATAAACTCCAGAAATCAGAATATTTTATATATGCTTCTGAAAATTTACTCTAACATTAGATAGTGCTACATTGAGAATGATATGCAATATAAATTTCCACAGTGGACTATGGTGCTTGATTTTGTGCATCATAATATCATTTACATAAACCTTCTTAAGTAAATATTTTCTTCTTTTTCTGGTGAAAAGGGACAGATCTATTTTATTTATTTATAACAAAATCTTACAAGGTCATAATCGAAGCTACGTTATAGCCACAATCGAACTAGTAGTTGCTGATGCACTATTACTATGTACAACATGTTAACTAGGTCAACGTAAGGCTCATCAAGAGTGCACGAGTTTCAGATTCTAAGGGTTGAGAGTTATAGCAAAGTCCCATGAATCCTAGAATTCGATCACCAATACGATTCTTAAGGACACCTCCTATGGTAGATAAATCCATGGCTATATTGAATCCACTATCTGTATTGGGCATAATGTTGAAGTAGGAAGCCTACCATGGTCGAAAACTTTTTCAAGATCGATCTTAAGTAGGAGTGTCAAAAATGAACCCAAAACATAGGTAACCCGCCCAATTCGTCCAGAATTTTAAGGTTTGGGCTCAAGATAATTTGAATTGGGTTCAATCTCAACTCATTCAAGCTTAACCCATTTTAAGAGAATCCTCAATTGAACCCAATTCAATCTCCAATTTCAACCCGTTTTAAAACTCTTTACTAAGATATGTTCATATATTAAAGGTATGAATTATTATCTATTTAATTAACATCTTTTAGGATTTATCTATCAATTTGTTACTTTTTTTAAAAAAAAATCTTGAACGAAAATTCGAATTGTGATTATAAAAGTTAAATATCACTATTTTAAAGTAGGGAAAATTGTATATAATAGCAAACTATTAATTCAAATTAAATGCTATAAATATAGTTTGATTTAATTGTACCCCATAGCAAACTGTTGCTATTTCACCTCTCTCCTGGTGAATCTCGCTCGCCACTCTCGTTCTCTCCCTCGCCTCTCTCATTTTTTATACAAA
>JAJOOS010032118.1:0-13711 GCA_029582725.1 Solanum chiquidenum
ATCAGAACAATCATATATTGATACATTATCATATGAAATAAACTAAACACAGTTATTGTATCATAATTTTAGACAATAATGTTTCCGTACTGTTTCAATAAATTTCAACGATACATTAATCAGAACAATCATATATTGATACATTATCATATGAAATAAACTAAACACAGTTATTGTATCATAATTTTAGACAATAATATTTTCGTACTGTTTCAACAAATTTCAACGATACATTAATCAGAACAATCATATAATGAAATAAACTAAACACAATTATTGCATCATAATTTTAGACAATAACGTTTTCGTACTATTTCAACAAATTTCAACGATACATTAATCAGAACAATCATATATTGATACATTAATCAGAACAATCATATATTGATACATTAAAATAATAAACTAGACACAGTTATTGTATACTAATTTTAGCCTGTAACTTTTTCGTACTGTTTCAACAAATTTCAACGATACATTAATCAGAACAATCATATATTGTTACATTAACACATGAAATATACTAGACAAAGTTCCATACCTCCTATTATCAGATCTCTTTACTCTGAAATTAAAGCCATATTTTATTTTGTATTTTGCCATTACATATATCAGAGCGACTTTATCTTTGTACAATTGATCCACTTTCACGTCTGTACTTTTTGTATCAGATATGTAATTCGTCACCTCTAACTCTGGTATATAACACAAATCACCATTTTTTTATTCTACCAAGTTGAGAGCGAGTGTATCCTGTTCAGCACCTTCAACACAGACGATTGAACCAGTCGACACATCAAAATTTTCAATATCAACAACATCCTTATCAATTGTATCAATACAGAGGGGATACATTCCAAATTTGATCTCGCGTTTCTTCACCTCTACGTACAATCTTACTCCCATATCAGTCCTTATATTCATTGGAGAGGAGTTTCCTTCTACAATGTATCGTATTTCAATATTTTTTCTCGACTCATCAATATTCAACTCAGCCACAATTGTTGAAACTAGGTTTATGAAGGAAACATCTTCACCAACCAATATCCCATCACTCTTGTATCTTTCATAATTAATCTCACTCTTCCAAACTCCAGAATGCCTCAACAAAATTGATATATTCATTACCTATCCGATTAAACTCACTTCAACAAAATTGATTCTCAGTCGAAGTCCTCTTCGTTGAAACAGAGAAGAAGATGAACGCAATTTGAATCTTTCAATTATGAATTGATTTGTTGAAATAGAGCAGAATATGAACACAATTTGAATCTTTTCAATTCTGATTTGATTTGTTATTTTTGGGAATCACTTTACGGAGACTGATTTGGCGTGATTTATGGGATTTAATTTTTTATTTTTCCTTTTTATTTTCCATTAAAAGCTCAACAAAAAAATATCCAACCTTTAATTAATAATGTATCCGCGCCATATATTTAATGTATCAGTGCTGAATTATTGTATACGTGTTTTAAATTTTTGAGGGATTTCAGTCATTTTAAACTTATAAGGGACAAATGGTCATTTTGACTTTAAAGTATGTGATTTATGTCCTTTGCCCTAAAAATAATGATACTGGTGAGGAGCCAAAATTAGTAAAAAAAAATTAAAAAAATTATTTTTGGAAAATATTTCAATTTTTTTTAAAAAAAAACATTTTTTACTCCACCCCACCCCTATCCCCCCGCCACCCCACCCCAGATCACCCCGTCAAATATTTTTTAAAAATATATATATATTTTTGATAAATATTTCAAATTTTAAAAAATTCGTTTTATGGCAACCCCTTACCTCATCCCCCGGCCGCTCACCTCCCATTGCCACCCTCGTCAAAAGTGTTTTTTTAAAAAAATGTTTTTGAAAATATTTTCCTCGGTCAGATCTCAGGATTGAATTTTGGAACAGATCCTAGATCAATTATCGGGGTTGATTTTAGGATCAAAAAATATTTTTCTAGTCTCAAGTCAAAAATAAAAGATATTTTTTGAAAAATATTTTTCATTCACCAACCACACATTAAAAAATATTTTCTATTCTCCAACCAAAAATAAGAAAATAAGTTAGAAATCCACTTGATTTCAGAAAACATTTTCCTTTGTACCAAACACACCCGTAATGAAATTGTATATAATATATATATGAAGAACAAAGAAGACAATGTAGATCTTTCTCTTGACTCTGGACATGATATGTTTTTCCATTTTTTTTGGCAAACATACTTCTTCATACCAAATACATCGACAAAATTATCATCGTGTACAACTCTCTTCACTTACCATGCACTTTTTCAAAATTTCAAATAAGAAGGGCTTGAATTATGTACAATAACTCAGGTTAATGAGTTGATGGGATCTACATATGCATGTAGTAGCTGCTAAAAGCTTCATCATTTTCTTCCAAATAAACAAACAAAATCGAGCTTGGATGGAACTGAACAAGACTTGATGAATGCATAAAAAGGTCAAAAGGGCATTATTATTGAGAAAATAAAGCCTTAGTACATGGATACCAGGCAAAGATCTGCTTCTAAGCAGCCTTATTCTGAATGTAGCTATCAACTAAACAGAAAATTTGGCTGCCATGACAAACTGGAAAAACATACTATTTGCCAAAAGTATTCTCTATTAACTTGAACATGCTTGTGCAGACATAGCAGCCATTTTCTCACTCGTAATCCCAGCATTGCAAATGTTGGCGATACCACGTACATATTTCCTTCCATACGTTGTTAATCTTCCACAATGTACCTCAAATATCTTCACCTATTCTCACAAATAGAGCAGTCATATTCTCATCAAAAGAACAAAACACGAAAATTGAACTGAAAACATTGCTTGTATCGCCATGTTAAATACTTACATAGGACTTAAGGCAATCCCAGTTGTCAACAAGTGGTTGTCCAGCAGATCGAACATTGTTTAGTACCTCATTACCTTTTTCAACACCAAAAAGAAGCTCCCCTACATATTTTACATTGCTGTCCACTTGACTTCTCTGTGACATAACTTCATTTAGTTTCACATGAGCTTCATATTTCTCATCGGAGCCTTCAGGAGCATTTTGGTGCTAAAAACATTAAGAAATAAAGAAATTTATCAAAATCAAGTGTGGGAAGAAGAATTCTCCATCAATTGTTCTGCAAAAAGAGGTAGGAACGTACTTTGGTGAACAAATAGAAAAGTTCAGTACTGCGCTGATCCACATTCCTTGATGATGATGATGTCGAGAATGACTTTGCATCCACAGAGTCATGACTGTGATTTTTGAAATTTTCACCCATATACGCGGCAAGAGAATCAAAGCTCACCACTATATCACCGTATTGTGTGACATGAGAACCATAGCCACCATGTGTTATGTTGGCTGCAGTTCTGTTTGCAACCTGAGCGACAAAAAACGAAAAACATAAATCTTCCATTAAAATTGAATAAGAGAAAGCATAGATGTATCATATAAACAATTTTTTTAAAGCACATGCAATATTTGTCCATAACAGTACAAACTCTTACTCTACTATACTGCCCTTGCACACTGTCAGCTGTTCGATCTTCTACATCACTGTTCATAGGCGCAAACAATAATAAGTTTGACATAATACGTCACTTCCATATGTAAATGATTGAAAAAAATACAAGAATCTATACTTAGCATACGCCTTTCTAACAATGTGGACTACGAGAAAAGAGGTTATAAAAATTGTGTATACCTATCTTCCATCCAGGCAATACTGTACAAGTCTCCCAAGCACACACCCTGAAACTCGCGAGGGGGACACTGAACCAAGCAGGGATCCTCAGGAGTACCCTCGCCACAGTATGTTGCCCAACTGTCTTCATCAGGTTCCGATGCAGTCATGACATAGATATCAAGTCCTTCGGGGAGAAGACCATCAAACATGCTTCCAGACTCACAGGCTTCTAGGTAAAACACCTGAACATGATCCAACATAAGATAGAGACTTTAAATTTCACACTGATCAAACATTTGCACAAGGGAAAGAAAGCCTGAAAAACTAAACCGAGTTACCAGTCTGTCATACGTCCCAGAAGCATGCTTCTTTTTCAACACGTTAACTAGATCATTTGCATAAACCAATTCTCCACTTGGCATTGCTGATAACAATAAAAACATGAAAAATCAATTATGCATATCCTAATTAGTTTCAAAGAAGGATAAAAACTAGGTGAGAATCACAAATAAGGTTGTATGCAATCTCTGCCTATCTACACTCTTTCTGCCTTAACTTCTCCCAAAGGTACCTTGAAACTTATTGTGAAGTTGGTAAGCAGTTGGATTTCAAATGTTACTGTTGCGCTATTGAAAGTGAGCAAACGTTATATCATGTCTTCAGTCAAGGCACAATAGCTAGTAAAATTTGTAATCTATTCGGAAGCCCTCTTGAGATCAAATTAAATATTCTAACCTCCCTATTAGACACATTATAAACTCATGGTGGCAGGAAAATGCTTGTAAGCCTATTCGTAAATTGATCTAACATATAACAAATTAAAAGGGCAGGCGACCATAGGCTCAACAAGATCATTGAGGACACTGTTGATCAGATCAGTCATGCTAATATCAGAATTAATCATTGTTATAGGGGAAGCCAACCAACAGGCTGATTGGTTAGCAAAATTGGCAAATGAACTCTTCGACTAGCAACACATCTATCGGCTCAACAACTTCCTAATGGTGCTAAAGGACCCTTACAAAATTAATGTGAGGAAGATACTTACCAACAATTCCAGGACCACCATGATCAGTATAGTAGATGAAGATATGGTCATTTGGACCACTATTCAAAACTTTACCACTTCCCCCAACAATACCACTTTTGTTTGCAAGGATGACATTGTAAAAGTTTTTAGCATTAACATCTTCACCTAAATAATCCTGCCTCGACAAAAGAAAACCCTTCGTAAGCTAGCAAACACTCTAATCTTGAAAATTTTCCAAGAAACTTGAAGCCAACAAGAACAAACCTTTGGGACACCTTGGTAAACATCATTGCCATGTGGGTTATTGATGATTACTCCAGGTCTGGGGTTTTCTCTATTGTGAGCAATGTCATCATACATAAATACAATGATGTTCTCATCTTTAAGACCACCATCCTTGAGTAATTGGTAAGCGTGACACACATCAGCCTGAAATCATACAATTAAATTGTAGCCGTCGCACTTGTTCCATGTACCATGCATAATGAGTCACTCATTATACATTACTCCCCATCTCTTTCAAAATTTACGTGGCATCGCTTGACTTAACACAAACTTTAAAAAAAAAAAAAAAACTTAATAGTCTATATCACCTTGACTATTGTGTGGACTATAAATCATTTAAGGGTAAGCAATGAATTTTAAAGTTATATTATTTATATTTATAAAAACGCGACATTTTATTAAAACGGACTAAAAAAATTACGTCTCTGATTTAGTCGATCTGGATAATCCAAAATACGAGAAATGTCTTAATCTAGACACTCTCCAAGTTTATAGGATCCAAATGAAAAAAGGAAATACAATGGTAGAATTTGTCACCTTTCTTATTAAATTATGAAAAAACAATTGATCAGGAAAGATCTTGTTTATGGTGATAAGCAAGGGAGGATTTAGTAAAGGAATGATGCCACTTTATACTAACCGAGTTGATGTATAAATTGGTACAAAGGTATTATATAGTTCTACTTTGAGAAAATAATCAAAATGGTCCTTCATGTATAGGGGTTGGATTATGTTGGTCCTTGATATATACCACTTGATTAAAATAGTCCTTAATGTATGTAAATTGGATATTATTTTGGTCCTAAACCCTAAATTTGACTATCCTCTGTTAAAAACTAACGTCCCCTTTACAAATTCATCTCTCTCTTCTCCTTCCAAAACTCATCTCTCTCCTCTCCTAGAATGCTCTGCCTCCCTTTCTGTTTCTCTCTTTAACTGAATCTTCTTCCTAAATTAGTTTTATTTTCATTAAATCATCTCTTTTCATTTTGAACTTCCTTATATTTTCTATTCATTAATCCCTAATATAGATAAATTTTACATTGCTATTAATTGTTTTGCTACTTTTTCACTGTCAACTCTTCCATTAGAAAAATTCTATGGTACTTAATTATTTGAGCAATTTGTTCCATTTTCTGTTAATGATATGAATGACAATACTTTGGTTGAATTCAAAAAAAATATATAAAAAGGGTTATCCCTTCGAGGAAGATACACAGAATAAAACTTGAAATATAATGTTACAGAGCATAGCAGTAGCTTATCCATGCTTATGGATAATATACCCACAGAAAAAATTCTCTATTATTTTATTACTATTAATTTATAATTTTTTGGGTGAATTGAATGATTTATGAATAGGATTAGCTAATTGGTTAATTTAACAAAAGATGAAATCAATAGGTGAGGTTTTTATGCCCCTTCACTGAGTCTGATGTATTTTCAGTTAGTCCAAATGCTAGAATTAGTACTTAAATGAAGAAGAAGAAAAAATTAGGCAGCAAAAGTTATGCGTGAGAGCTTGAATAGGCATCAATATATCATATATGAAGTGGGCTAGGATCCTCTTATTGAGGAAGAACATGCCATGAAGAACAAGAGAGGAGCGGGCAAGGAGATGAGAGAGATGATCGTGACCATTAGTTTTTAATAGAGGATAGTTAAATTTAGGGTTCAGGATCAAAATGATACCCATTTTACATACATAAAGGACTATTTCAATCAAATGGTATATATCAAGGACCAACATAATTCAACCCTTATACATAAAGGACCATTTCGATCATTTTCTCGTTCTACTTTCTCCATTTTTGTTTAGTTTAAGTATTTCTTCTTCTTCTTTTTTTTAATGAGAAATTCTAGGTTCTTAATAGATGCTTAGACTTTAAATCATTCAATATATGACATAAAATGTTGTCAAATAACGTGTGTATTTCAGCGGAAAACAATAAAAAAAAATGAAAAACAGGCATGTGATTTTGGACTTAAATTACTTAAAAATTAGTAGAGTAAAATTATTTTCAATATGTATACTAGAAACGTATGGCAGTATTTTGTATACTAATAATAGACACATGCTACAAGTTAGAGAGCCAACTATGAACTATATATTTCACCTTTAGCGTAACTTGAATTATTAAACTAGGTGCATGACTAAAGTTTATAAAGGAAAAAGGGTGATTAAAAGGTTATATCAAGATTGTTATGTTGGGATTAATTATGATAAGATTAGTTTTTCTTATACTATTTTTAGTGAATGTTTGGTTTATTGTATTGAAAATAGTATGTATTGCGTAATTTTTAAGAATAAGTTGTTTATTTATAAAATAAAATAAAATATCCTCGATAAGTGTAAAAGATGTGAAAAATGATGTATTAAAAAAGGTTTGAGAGGGTGTTTTTGTCATTTCAACTATTTTATCCCGAAATAAGCTATTCCAGGATTATTATTTCAAATAGATAGAGATAACTTATCCCAATATTAATTATTAATCCTTAGGTAAGTTATACATTCCAAATTTTGTAACCAAACAAAGAATTAAAGGATACTAAAAGTTTAATCCTAATTAATTATCCTTCTTTATCCATCACATTTAACGTAACTTATATACGAATAGTGTAAGAAATCAGTATACATCATATGATCATCATATTATATTTAGATGTTGTCCAGGGTAAATGCAAGAATACTAAAATTGGAGCATTAATAATCAAAAGACAGAACATCATCAAGTATTGAAACAATAATGGCATCTTACTATTATCAAGATTATTAACTGAGGGTGTACATAGTTAGGTTGGTTTGGATTTTCTTAAGGAAAAATATACAAGTACCTTCTTAGACTACGATCGAAATTTTAGAGACACACCTTAACTAAACTAAGGTCCTATTACCCTCCTAACCCATTTTTTTTGTAATTTTATGCACCTTTTTGGTTTATGTGGCATCCAAATATCTTCCACGCGCCTTAATTGCGTGGAGTCACGGAGTGTGCTACGTAAGACAAAAGGTGTACAATATTACAAAAGAAAAAAGTTCAGGGGGTAATAGGACCTTATTTTAGTTAAGGTGTGTCTCTGAGATTTCGGTCATAGTCTAGGGAGTACTTGTGCCTTATCCCTTTTTTTAAATTCAAATCAAATCAAAGTGTCCTATTTTTTATATTTATAAACCAAATCAAATCAATAGTAGTTAAATTTTTTGGATCTCATGATATTCTTTTTGTGGTTCGATGTGAATCGTCTTTAAACAGTTGTAGGGCAAGCAAATTCAATTATCTCAAAACGTATATACCTCTTCAATCATCAATAATAGTGAGATCTTTCGCAAAAATACAAGAAAATTAAGAAATATTGATGAAAATATTATCAGACCACTTTCAATCACCACAAATGAATCGTGAAACATTCACACCATTTTCAAAATTCACACCAAATAATATCATCTAGGATGCTAACCTGATGCCTATAATTATCCCAGCCATTGGAGCCAGCAACCAGGACAGCCCATTTAGTTCCTTGTGATTCTTGATTTAAGAATTGAGAGATACTACGACTTTCAATATTAACAAATATTGAGACCAAAACAAAGAAAAATACTCTAATAATATTATACCTAGATATCATTGTGTTTAAAATTAACAAAAGAAACTAATTGAGAATTATATTGATCTTGGTGTATAACAAATTTATAGCATCCTTTAATTTGTGTCAGCAACACTAAAGACGTACAAAGGGATTCACAACGTAGAATTCAAAGGTCTTAAAATGAAAACAACCATAGGAACTCACGAAAATATGACAACAACTTTACGATAATTGCAATAGAATTTGGTTGTAGATAATGGCATATATTTATCTTTAAATATTTGTTTGATTATAGATTTTAAGAATTATCTTGAAAAATATATTTAATCTTGAAATTTGATATTGTCTCTGATCTTTAATTTTTTCAACTTTCCTGATTTTTGGGACTTCCAATCACAAAATTTCAATATTTTTCAAGTAAAATACATGTCCAAACACAACTTCAAAAACTTGAAAATTTTAAATTTCAACTTTAAAATTTATGATCAAACAATTCCAAATTCATTGTTTTACAAGAAATTTCTTGTTACTTTTGATAGTTTTGTCTTGTCACCTCATTGTTTTTGTATGTTTTTTGTCCATTGGAGTAGGCTGATATAAATAAAGGAATCAAATGCCGGGGAGCTTAATTAAATGTTGCTGCATTTTTTGACTAATAAAACAGAAAAAATAGTATAGTTCATTGTTTATATATGGATTATTAATCTCATACTTTAATGAAATAGAATATAATATTTATATTCAGGTCAATAACAAAGAAGACAATCTTTGTCTTCATTCGAGATATGATATGTTTTTTCATTTTTTTTAATATGCAAAATTTTAAAAAATCGCTCTTTTTTTTCAAGTACAAACCTTTCATACCTACATAGTAGAACAAAAAATTTGAGTGTATAAATGGTGAAATAAATAAAATAGGAGGTCATATTTTGAAATAATAATCTATTGTATTAAGTTAAAAACATTATTTTTCTCTCTATTTTTTGTAGGAGCACATGATCCTCTATGTTATGTCTTTATTATTGCATTTATTTACCACATTCTTTTATACATTAAAACAACAAAAAAACAAGTTCAGGGACGTAAACCGAAAAAAGGATAGAAAATTATTTAAAAAATAATGAGTTCAGGGGTAGTAGGACTTTAGTTTAATTTAGATGTGTCTCTAAAATTTCGGTCATAGTCTGGAAATACTCGTGTTATCCCTCTATTTAAGAATATAAATTATAAAGAAGATAAAGAGACATATATGAGTTACTAACAACTTGAATATATAATTTTATTAAGACACTAAATATAATTATTAATTATACATTAATTCTATTTGTAAATGTAAATAATAAACTACAAAAATAAGGAGAAAAAATTGATTTGACTGCATAAGAGATGTATCACATATTTCAAAGATCACAATTAAATTAAATATAGACATAGATTTTCATAGTTATATCTATTGCTAAGAAATATGATAAAATAACCTACAATATTACATTCATAAATTAATAAAAATAAAAAAAACTTATAAATACGTTTCAATCAAAAAGAGAATAGCAATAAAAATAGATTTTTACAAAAGCAAAAAAAAAAAATAATGATATCATAGCGCGCGTAAATTATTCCATCTTTAATATCTTTGTGAAAAAATAAGAGTAAAACTCCTCATTGTAATTTCTTACAGTTGAAATAAGATAATTATATTAATTATGCTTCATAATTAAAAAAATAAGATCGTGGAGGACTAACATTGTCAATATGTGTAGCAAAGTTTATTATTACAAGTCAAAATAGAAAAAATCTCTAGTAAAAATAATTTCTAACTATGCTGCAAAAAATATTCTTTCTTGACCTTCCTTTACAAATAGAACCACCACCATGTTTTACTCTCTTAGTCACTTAATTTATTTGTAATATAATTATGAATAAATAAAATATATTATTTAATTATAATAACATAAAACACAAGAAAAATAGACAATTATTAATCGAACTGCACTATGTATGATATTCATCATATTTTTTATTTCAATAATACCATAAAAGAAAAATAATTATATCAAAAAGAGAAGAAATTTAAACTATATAACGCATTTGTTGAAAATAAATTCAATTGTACTAACAACAGAAAAATCATTCATCTCTTGAAATTTAATAAATATGGTAATCAAACTACTTTATATGATTAAATTAGTAGTATTAGTCGTAGGTTGACTTTACCACCAGCCAAACACACTATACTATTAAATTAGTATTTTAATATAGATTGTCGGCTAATTAGTACATAAAAATTTAGAGAAAATTTGAGAATAAAATGTTTTTTTGGCTTCAGATACTTCCTTAGGTTACATGTTATAAAATTCACAAGTCAAAGTGATGGAGATGAAGAGAAAAGAATATCCTTGAATTAGAGACTTTATGAAATTTAACATGAATTTATATTGATAAAATTGAGGAATATCGTAAAATACAAAATTTAATAACTGTGTAATCTTTTATGAATAAATCAAATCCACTATAACATAATAAATAATTTGTAATAATACTTTTGGTTGCTTTTAATTTGCAGGTATGAGCCAAGTACACGTTAGTTCTCTGTTGCCGTCTTACTCTTTGTTTCTTGCTTACATATTATGCAGTTAATATCTCAAAAGGTCACTTAACTTGGAGAAATTATCTAATAAAATTATTAAACTTTGTTTTGTATCAATAAAATCACTCAACTTAGACATTTGTATCAACAAAATCACTCACCTAAAATTATTATTAAAATAATTAAATTTGACAAGATAAAAAAAAATATTTTGTTATATCATGCTCATTATTAAAATAATACGTAAATATGTAGCTCACTTTGCATATTTTTTAATATCACTACAACACTTATTATTAAAATAAATTTAATATAACAAAATAAATTATTTTTTTATGCCATATTCATTATTCAAACCTTCAGCTGAATGAATGTTTTGTTATCGTGGTTAATCCGTCCGCCAGCATAGGAAACAATGTTCGATCCTAGCTGGTCAACCAATGCAAGCTTGGTATCTAAGTGAACAAGGGTAGAGGAGAAGGACCCATTAGCCACCAAGTTTGTGTTGTTTCAACTTATAGAACACAAAAGAAATTTACTAGTATGTTTTTTCTTCTTGATATTATTTAATGAAATTTACTTTGCCTGATCCAAAAAAGAAAGGAGAAAGAAAAAACATGGTTTGGTTTTAGCACTTTTGATTCATATTGAGAATAGTAAAGGAGAATCGAAATATGTTCTCTTTCATGTTAGGATTTTGTATTATATATGTGCTGTAATAGTCAAATGTAATAGTCGAATGAAAAACAGATTCTTGAGAAGCAATTCTCTCTCTCTAATAGTTGAAGTGTGTGTAAGTTGGTTCTGTTAGAGTAAAGTTTTAATGATAAACAACCTATTTCCTTGCGGGGCAAACGTATCATCAAAAAGGAAAAGAATCAACCACGGATCTCCATAAATCAAGTGAAGATTACCAATCAAGAATTTTGATTGATAAACAATCAATCAAGGATCCATATAGAGATCCTCAGAATACACAGATTATGAAAGGCACTAATCAAGGAAGGTGAATATCTCGACAACTAGCAATGAAGAATACAACATCTATATTCCAACCAACAATCAAGGAAAATCAAGGAAAACTGAAGATGCCAAGTCTACAACTAATCAAGGAAGCTGAATATTCAAAGACAAATTGAAGAACACAACAACTACAATCTACCGTCAATCAAGGAAGGAATATTCAAAGACAAACTGAAGAACACAACGGCTACATATCCTCCCATGGAACACATTCGAAGAGTCCTTCGAAGCTTGCCACCTCAATGGCATGCCAAAGTCATTGCTCTCAAAAACATAAACTTAAATACTCTAACCTATGATGAAGTAAGAGGAGATCTAATAGCTTTTGAGAAAACTCATCTCAACAAAAAGGGTCAAGAAGAATCCAAAAAGAAAATTGTGGCGTTCAAAGCAAATCTGGAAGACAAATGTAACATCCGGCAATTTAAAATACCTATGAAGAGGCTTAGAATTTGGAATTAGTCATTTTTGGAAAGAAATTAAAAATCTGGAAAAATTTGGTTAAGTGTGAAAAAAAATTGAGTTTTTGGCAAACTTTGAGCAGTCATAACTCCTAGCTCAGGATTATTTAGGTGTAGTTCCAGTTATGTTTACGAAGCTCGTGGAATGATCTTTCCAACGCCGTCGATTTTGCTCGATTCCGAGTTCTTATGAGTGAGTTATGCCCTTTGGAAGTTGGGCAGTTGGCACAGGGAAGTCAGCCGGAAATTTTAAGGGCATTTTGGTCTTTTCACTAATCAATTCCTTTGGTTATATTTAAGTGTTGGACTGATTTTTAGATCAGTTTGTCCCATTTTAAAAGAGTGAGAGTGAGGGTTTTGAGTGAAGAGGAGAAGAAGAGGAGAAGAAGAGAAGAAGAAGAAGAGAAAGGGAAGATCAAGCAAGGAGATCATCGTGGATATCGTCGGGGGTGATCCCTACTAGGTATGTGAGTTCATAGTGATGTGTTGATTCCTTCCCCCACACACCAAACTCGTTTTATTATTGAGAAAAGATTGGTTGAATTGTTGAAGTTGTAGTTGGGTTGTGTTGTTAATGTTGTTGAAGTTGTAGTTGTGTGGTGTTGAAGTTCTTGTTGGTTTGGGACATGATTTGGTTGTGTTGTGAGTTGAAATCTATTGTATGTTGAGGGGTTTATGATTCTAAGTAAATTGGGGCTGGAACCATTGAAGTTAAGGAGGTTTAGGGTTGGAAAAATGAAGGAGAAGAGTCGGGCTTCTTTGATGAAACAGGAACTAAGTATTCCCAAAGAAGTTTATAAATGTTTTCACATTTGAGTAAGAAAGGAACAATGATTTCCAAAAAAGCCTTTGAGCTAGTTTTTTTAAAGAAAAAGGAACATCGATTCCAAGAGAGTCTTTGGGCTAAGCTTTGAGTAATTATCTCAAATTAAAGAAAGATGTGTTTAAAACACTTATGAGCTAAAGTACTTTTGGGAGTAGTATTGAGCACCGAATTGGGGACACGAGTTCATATTAACTCAACTCTCCATAAGAACCATGCGCCAACA
>JAJOOS010032119.1:0-15361 GCA_029582725.1 Solanum chiquidenum
CAAATAAGAAATGAAGATTGCATAAGAAAGTTGATCCAAAAAAAATATAAATTTTATGAGAAATGTTTGAATGATCTAGAAATCAAAATGGGTCGCTCAAAATTTAAGAAAATTTACATTTGCCAAATCAATACAAATAATAGAGTGAAATCGACGTCAATAAAATGACATTGCTATTGAATTTTACGGATTAGTAAAAGATTAGTGAAATGAAAATAGTGGATAGAGGTGGGGAAGAAGATGGAGGAAGAGATGTTTCAATGGAGAAAATGTGTATTGAAGAAGACAACAAAATAAAAATAAAAAAAATTAAAGAAAATAAAAAAGGGGACCCACTAATTTCATTTACCTCTTAATAAGAAAATTTACATATTTTAAAGATTTAATATATATAAAAAAAACTATTTAAATAATTTGTTATATATTGGCCAATAAAAAAAGGCCATGTGTAGGGCTTTAAAAATTCAGCCTTTTTTTTTCTCTTTTTTCACGCACTTTCAGGATAGTGCACTCACTCTCTCTACCACATCATCCCTTAGGGGGTGTTTTAATCACTTAAAAGATGTTAAAGGGGTATATAAACATCCGTGTAGTTTAAGTACTAAAGTAAGTTTTTGTGTCAAGTTCAGGGGGGATTTTATGTCTTTTCCCTTTCTATTTAGCTATTTATGTTTTTTACTTGAAATCAAACTTAATAAATATTATATAGATAATTTTATTTGTGTATTTAATTAACAAGTAGTAACACTAATCGATATTTATAATAATATTTTTAAATTATAATTAATTTAAAAAATTAAAAAAAATATACTTTTAAGAAAATAGGGTTGACCCGGCAAAGCCCGTAGCCCACACATTGTGGGTTGGGCTGACCATTTTCTGGCCCACATAAAGAATGGCTAGCCCAGCCTAACCCGTTAAATTGCAAAACATGTATGGGTTAGCTCGGATGGGGTGGGCTAGCTAAAAGAGAGACTAGCTAGATCATGCATATAGTATATTCCGACTAAAATTAGTTATGATTCTCAAATGGTATGCCTAGGTTTTCATCAGTTTTATAATGGTGTTATTCGGTTAGTTTGTGAGCATTTTTGGCTATTTTATATAAATGGATTTGAACTCTAATGCCGATGAACATACTGTCCAATTCAGTTACTGGATTCAAAATCTAATATTTGTACATATTTAATAGATATCTTAATCTATATACCTAGTCTGAGTCAATATTATTGGATTTGATTGAATCCATCGCCATAACTGTACAACCGGCCTCGTCATCATGTACTTACACAAGTAACTCTTAGTGCCTATTTTATTTTTATGTTGATGGTGTTCGGGCCAATTTATAAGAGCTTCACCTATTCTACTGGCGACTTGATATTTAAACATTATCTATCATAAGTTAGACATATAAAAAGAATCCGATGTATCTAAATCGAATGTGATCTTTCATGATTTTCATCCATTTTATTATTAGTTAGGCTACACAATGCTCCACCAATTATGGACGTTTAGGCCAAGTGCAATTGACATAAAAATCAAAACAAGCACAAGTTCAAAAGGGACAGATTTGATTAGTGGAGAGTGTTCAATAATTCACTCCTACAAAGTCAAACACCTTTGCACATGTTATACTCTTTGAAAAATAAAATGCATATGTATGTCTTCCTTTATTCCTTATTTTCCGGTGTTAGAAGAAAGTTCACAAATTACAAGTAATATATATAAGATTGTTATATCGAAAATAATGCACTAGTTGTAAGTCTTTCCTACGCATTGGCATGTGACTTATTTCTCGTAATCCTCCAAATCTCAGATTTCTAATCTTTTACTACATAATTGTAGATCCCACTTGCAACTCTTTCTTTTCCTCCTTTTAATATAAATGTATCCTGGAAGCTTCACTTCACAGTTGATATACTCACTTAAATAGGTGATAGTGATACTGATACAATTTGATGTCAGCTCACACTAGCAGCCTGGCATTTGCAGTAAGTTCCCAATATTTATTAATGTGCATTGCAAATAATAAATATGTACTGATCTGCTTCAATCTTTTCTATAGTGAATGTTGCAATATTCAATGCCTATGTAGGATGTTACTAGTTGAGATCAGTCCCCTTGAAGAGCAATGGGGTGCGCGACTTCTGTCTACCAGGTTGGAAAAAAGAAGAAGAAGAAGGGCATCATCCCTGAGGTCAGCATATTTGTCCCCTCAATGCGTGTTCCAGCTCAATGTGACCTACAGAGGACACTAAAGGGTGTCATTCCTAAGGATCTTGCTGATAGATTAACTTCTATAAGGAACCAGATTCTGTTCATCGCCCAAGATACAGGTATATATATGCACTAAAAATTGAAACAACTTGTTCACATATATCACCTGTTGTACCCCCTATTGAGTACTATTTTGTTAACTAGATGTGTCTGCTATTGATGAATTACAAAAAGCGCTCGAGGAGTATTTGTCTCTTCTTGTTGGCCTTACTAGAAAAGGTTAGCCTAGCACCCTTTTAAGATATATGTACTTTATTCTTTCAAACGTACGATATTAGTGTTAATCGATTGATCATGTCATTTTACAGAATTCGGGCTTCAAGAATTGACTGGATTTAAGTGGAAAAACTTGGAAGATGGGCAAGAGGTTCAATTTTTTTATGAATTCAGTATCTGCTAAGTGGATTGCCATTTGTGGACATGCTTTATGATCCTTTGCTTCTTTTATAATTAGCAGGAAACCTCTGTAGCAAACTCCTGGTTTGAATTACTGTCTGTCCTCCACATGATGGCTATGTTAACATTAGTAGAGGCAAATATGAAGTTGATACCAAAAGACATCGCTATGACTGAACGGGCTGTGTCCGGAGGTATATATTGTGGTTATTAATTTTCTTAAAAACTCAAAGTGTGATCAGCATTGATCAAACAGCATTTCGATTTCAGATTGCATGAGGGATACTGTTGATTTGCTGCTGAAAGCATCAGGTTATTTGAATTTCTGTGTCCAAGATGTTCTTGTCCACCTACCACCTGATATCAAGTATGTAAATATATGTTCAACCTTATTTCTTCATATATATATCTGTTTCTGTGTCATTTTTATTAGCTATTTTATCCTAATTTTACCAGGAACAAGTTGCCTAAAGATCTGCATCAGGGTATTCTCGAAGCCACCTCAAATCAAGCACTAGCACAGGTATATGTTATGTTACTCGACGATTAATTAGAACACAAGTTTTGATTCCTTATAGCTAATAAAATCAATGAAAACGTAACTGCTTTCCAGTCAGATCAGTGAAACAATCACCAAAAATGGAAATACTGTTAGATGATAAAGTGGGATAAATGAATCCAAATCAAGTCATACAGGGCAGTTAATTAATTCAACTCATGATAATTATAAGATCCAAGATTCTACTTCTTGTAGAATTCAATTCAATCAGCTTCGATAAAACTGAGCTGGTTCATCATAGGCTGCACCCTTGCAGAACCAGTAGATAATCGATACGATGCAACTAACTGCTTAAAGTAAGAAGGTATTGAAATTCCAATATCGACTGATTTCTGACGATGCTTGAATGATATTTCAGGGAACTGAAATTCAATTAGGTTTGGCTCTTGAAAGTCAGAATGCTACTTTATCAGTGAAGAGGAGGCTGGCATGTGAAGCAGTAAGCTACTATGCACAGGTACTTGAAATCTTATCAATCCTAATCTATATGCTAGAAATTACTCCCAAGACAATTTCTTAGTCTTAGTTTGCTTTTTGCATCATCATATGATTGTATATCTAACTTCTTTTTTTCTCTTTCAGACTCTTTGCTGCTTGTCTGGAGTCAATAATTTCCACGGAACAGCGAAAAAGCATCTGTTATTCATCAAATGGAAGTATCTTGAAGCAAAGGTTTTTCTTCCTACCAAAATTGTTGATTTCCAGTTCAGTTTTTTCAACTTCTTTCATTCTTATTGCCTATACATATATGTTAACGACATAGTCAGGCTGCAGCTTACTACTACCATGGTATAATCATTGACAAGGGCACAGAACCTTCCTGCCATGTTAGCGCAGTATGCTGTTTCCTCGCAGCAGAAGAACTAATTACTGAGAGCAAAAAAGCCTCCTTAAGTTTCTGCCTTGCAGAACCTGTCACCAGGTTTTTAACTGTCTTTGCTCTTTTTAATTACATTGCAAAGAATGACCATCATAGAAGTACTAAATTTCCTTCTTGTGTTTTCGTAGAACTCCTCCAACATGGGGTGTTATGAAACATTTAAACAAAAAAGTGCCTGAAACTGCTGCCAAGAAGTCCCAAATGTATGGCTACCTTTTGGACCAAGAAAAGTGAGTCTGACAGCTTACACAATACTAATATTGAAACTTTCTTCTAATAATGCTTATTCAGATTTTCACACTTACATTTAAATATGATGACTTTGCAAGCAGAAATCTTCGAGTACTGCCCGATCTTCCAGAATTCCAGTTGTCACTCAAACCTGAAGACTACACATTGCCAGAAGCAGATTCAACATGGGATAGTGAAAAATGGGATATACCTGGACAAAGCCTTAAAGAACATCTAAAAGATTGTGAAGTTGGGGAGGAAACTGACTAACATATTCGGCATTATTGTACTGAAATATCTATCTGTACATTATTTAACAATACAAGTGTTGAGCGGAGGTGCAAGGTTCAAATAACTTGAATCTGCTTTAAGATTATGTCAATTAAAATTGACATGAGATCTTCTTATGTATTATGCACTCAATGATCAAGATGCATTAATTTCTATTTCTATTTCTATTTCTGGCGCATTTTCTTACTCTCCTTTTATTTGTTAGCCATAGGAAATTAATGTTCTGTTCTGTAGTTTCCGTGCACGTCATCTAGATTTAACAAGTTCCATTTTTCTTCATTCAAAATTTCAATGATCACAGCAGATTGGATAGAATGAGATGAAAAATACACAATGACAAAAAAGAGTTCAACAAATATCCACTGACGGTGCAAGTTTTTTTTTTCCTACATGATCAAAGTTTAACTAATATCCAGCGAAAGATTGACGGTGCAAGTTGTTGACAGAAATTAGGAAAAAGAATCAGTAACTACACTTCAAGTTTACAGTTAAAGTTAGTTAGTCTGTTACAAAGTAGTTAAGAAGTTAGTTATATTCTAGAGATTAGAAGTAGCAGCTTGTGTATAAATATTCATGATTGAGCTCTATGAGAAGTACATTGTTTACTCTCAAATCTATGAAAGTTAATTCTACTGCTTCTCTACAACAAACTCTGTAAACCTTCACAAGTCTTTTTCTTTACACGATCAACTAACATTAATTGATAATTTGTTTTCATTAAGATTAACATGTATGAAATTTAATACTCTAAATTTTAAAATATTGTTTCTAGATCTAAACATTAATGATTAAACATTGTTATTTCAATATTTGAATATGCATAATTTATTAATTTATCCTTGTAAACATAATCAGTAACAAATCCAAATAAAATTAGGAATTAAACACCATATCAATTAAATATTATAAAAATCTCATTTCAGAAAAATTTATTATTATTTTTTTTTATAAAGACAATATTATGAATATTGATATTTTATAAAATGAACTATCTGAAATGCAAATAAAACTTTGGGCTAGATGCTCTATAATCCAGCTATATCCTTTGGGCTAACCTTGAAAATTGTGGGCCGACTCCAAGAATGAGTTTGAAATGAAACAATATATCCATCAATGAAGTATGTTTGTATTTCCAATTAGTTAACAGTAACCATGTGTATCTAGTGGAGTATCTTTTAAGTAAATAAAAGAGGTTTAAAAAACCTTTCACTCTATTAAATATTATTAAAAAAAACTTTTTTGGCTATTCTTATTTTCTCCATTCACAAATTGTCTTGTATTTGCTCGTGAAGCTAATAGAGTTACAACATAAAATAGAAGCTATTTATGAAATTTCCTCAAAATAGAACGTAATGATAATTTTGACTCGTAAATGGAAGTACAAGAGTTATTTAGATTAGTTTTTTGAAGTAATTTGATATGTGGAATAAACTCAATTTATTGTTATCAAAGTTGAGGATAAGTACGAGAAGATTTTCTAATGACTAGGTACAAATAGCTCCAAAGTATAACCTAAGTGAAATAAATAGGAAAAATTGGAGAAATCCCACCTTTTAGTTTACTTATTACCATTATTCCCTATAAGTTTTACAAATTTCCAAAATCCCTCATTTTCGCGCATCAGATTAGTGTATCTCGCCCATCAGATTAGTGTATTTCGCGCATCAAATTAGTGTATCATGTATAAAATGTACATCAGATTAGCGTATCTTGCGCATCAGATAGTGTATCATGTATAAAATGTACATCAGATTAGTGTATCATGTATAAAATGTAATGTATCTTACTTAACGATTAATGTATCAGCGCTTATATTATTGTATCCGTTTTGAGGGATTTCTGTAATTATAAACTTTTAAGGGATATATTATAATTTTGCCTTAAAAGTATGTGATTTCTGTAATTTGCCAGTAAAAAGGTAAATTTGATTTTATCCATTTCTCTCTTATTAAAAATAAAAAAAGATGCAGCTTGCCAAAATGTGCATGACTTCTAAGCAGGGGCGGCAAAATCAAGTTCAATCTGACCCAATTCATTTAGGTTTGGGTTGATTATTGACCCGCCCATTTGTTAGCTCAATCAATTTCGACTCAACCCATTAAAAATTGAGTTGATATGTAACCAAACTAATTTCTGAAAAATCTTGTCAAAATATTATTAAAAAATATTTATTTTATTTGATATGTTATATATAGTTATAATAAAGAAAAAAATAATTTTATTAGGTACTAAAAACTTATAAAATAACAAATGAAGCTATTAAAACTTAGTAAAAATTGTGTGGATTGAGTTATGACTCATTACCTAACCATTTTGACCCTAACAAATTTGGATTGGGTTGGGTCTTCACCCATTTATTGTCTTGATCCACTTTGACCCACCCAAATTTAACCCAACCACCCTAATCGCCACCCCTACTGGTAATTTACAAGTGTCCTATGATAATTCACCACGGTTAAAATAATTGTAATTGATAAAAATACTACAAAATAAGTCTTTTCTTTTTTTGTTGGTGAAAAAAAATCCTTCATTGTGATATATATGTTAAACTTTGCGAAACTCACATGGCCTGAGTTGAAAACAAACATTTCCTCAAGTAGGAAAAAAGTGGCACCTCTGGAACCATTTCATATGTAATACAGAAAATGGCTAACTATATCGCAAATTGAGCAGATATGGCGTTGAGAAGAGGATCGAAATCCAAATTAGTCGAGTTAGTGGGTCACAGATAACAAATATTTTAAGAAAATTTGTAAAATATAAAAATGAGTCCCATAAATTTTAGGTATGGTTGGCATCGTTGACTGGTGTTACCTTGAAGATCGATACCCTCAACTGGATAAAAAGAATTACAGTATTTAATGATAGCAGGGGGGATGTTAATGACTAAAATATATTTCTTGCAGAAGCAGGATCTAGAACTCACGTTTATATGTATTCAAATTATATTGTAGCTATATACGTAGTAAAAGAGGGAGAGGAGGAGCAAATTATTGTAACCCATTCTCATATTGTTGGATATTTTCTCATATGGAGTATCAAATCTGACATAATTGTTGGAACATGCTATACTTATACAGACATACAGTATATATCTAATCTGACACTTTACTCATTTTTGGAGTTTAGGCTACCTACCTACATGGAGCTTTTTATGTCGTCCTCTATACACTTTACATTCTTTTTTACTTTTTCCACGGTCAGTTATGGTTTTTTTTTAGTAATTACGGAGTGCTTTTTATTAGAGTTATCCAATTTAGCATATGATAGAAAATATACCTATTTACCCAGACGGGTTCGTTTTTGAGCATATATCCAAATTGGGAAAACTACTGCTGAGTACCGTCCATTAAAATATACTAATAATCAGTATATATATATATATATAATTAGCAAATATGATTATTTTGATTGATCAGTTAAATAGGTAACTTACCCGAAATTTGTCCACAAAAACACTTATTTAAGCATACAAAAAATAAAAGATATTACATTATTAGAGCATTCTCGCGTGATTATTGCATGATTGCAGCATTCTAGCGTGATACATATCTATGGAACCCCCTATGCACTGTACTTAATATTATAGTTTTGAAATTATGATTTCAGAATTTTAATATTTGTTGAAGTTTTAGCGAATTCCACACATTTATGTGTGTTTATATTTGCATAAAATATTGAATTCAGTTAAATTCATAAATTATAAGTCGCATATGTCAACGTCCATGAGTGGAGAACAAATATAATTAAATAAGATCTCAGTAAAACCAACTGCTTACTAAACTTTCACTCGATCGTAATATAGGAATTATATAATTAAAAGATTAGTGGGTATAGATAGCAAAAATACTAGATTGCTACTCTAGTATCAAAGTAATTAATTGGATGGTAATGATTGCTTTTGTATATAACTAGGATAATCCATATTATTTCTCGTTGAACTAATTGTGGATTTGTTACTCTTGCTTCTAAGTTAGGTTTTCTTAGATGAGAAAAACACACGAAGTACATAGCTTAAAATGTGGCCTACAATTTTATTAGAAGAAAATTAAAGAGAGATGCTCCAAATTAGACTCATTAAAAAGATGCATAGCACTAAGGAAAACGAAATCATATTTACTTAAAAACGGGAACTTTGAGGATTAAGCAATTCAAATATGTATTGCAAAAATGTTAGTTAAACATGATGGTGCACTATAAAGTCTTACCTACTTTTCCTTTTCGATCGATGCCTAGCTAATTTCCAATCCAAACACCAAATTAATTATACTAAAAGATAGTTAGGCAGGACCATCTTTTAAAATAAACTTCTTTATGAAGTGGCGCTTAAACGGTTTAAAATCATGTTAAATTTAATTTCCATGGGACAGTTGGTTTTTGGTATTAAATTAATTTAGAAAAAGACACTTCCTTTCCACGCAAGAGTATGAAATAAAGGGAGTTGAACTTTCACTTAAAGTTCAAATTATTTACCGTCTCCGTTCACTTTTATCATGCTCCTTAAGAAATAATATTTGATATGAGTATTTTTACTAATAATATCTATATTAATTGATGTTTAATATTATGTTTAATAATTTGGAAAAACAAGTAATTTTAAAATAGTGAACAAAGTAAATATAAACGAAAGGAGCATAAAGTCTTAGTGAATAAATTAGCAAATACCTATGTTGATAAAAAATAACAACAAAATAGTTGAGATGCACGGCAGTTAAAAAAAAAGACGTGGGGGTGTGGGGGATTACACTTTGTTTTGAACAAGAGCAATGAGCATAAGAAAGGTCCCTTTTGTCCCATGTGCGGATGACAAATGGAATTAGCTCCACTGAAGTTGGCAAAATTGGGTCCGAATTTCAAATGTCTCGTAAGTCAGTGGAAACCTGAATTGGGACCAGTCAAGGCCCTAAAATTAAATTTAAAGTCACCAATCATCATGAGTTAGTATAAATGTCGTGAGACAACTCTCTACCGCCCAAATAACTTGTAACTTCGGAACAAGGGGTGCCTCATCACAAAAGAATCATAATGATCAAATTCATACAATTATTACCCAAAATTATTAATTAAAGAGATTTTAGTTGAATCTGAAAAATTTAATATATTAACTAAATCAAACACAATGATCAGCTAGCTGCCTTGACCCTTGCGCACGCATGCTTTTTTTATCTACTTTCGCTCAACAATTGCGGTGGAAGTTAACTAACTTTTGTTGGAAATGGCGTCTGGGATTGTTTCACCTAGAAAAAAGAAGAAGAAGTTATACATAGAGAAAATGATTAGTTGACTAGAAAAAGTGGGTGGCCAAAACATGCCATACAATAGTACCAGGATATAATGTTATAACGCTAAAAAATAAATTGGTACGTAATTATTATAAAATGTCGTGTATAAACTATTTCTCAAGTTAGGCACATGCCTTGTCAAAATACATACACACAAAGACTGTGAGTTGCATATAAATCACATGACTAGTAGAAAAATATTGAGTACTAAGCAATGTGAATTGAATAGGGACAAATTACTTTTGTCGAGTCAAATACTCAACTTGTTCTTCGCACATGCTGGATCTTCAACATTTCTTCTTTATATTATATATATATACTAGCTAGATTTCCACTTATGCATTATTAGCCATGAAATGGAATCTCTATGTAGTTTTTAGCCATGAAGTATATCCATGCAAGAAAAAAAATATAGAAATAAATGAAAGGGAAAGTTAGGGCTACTTTGGTTATCATGATTATAATTCTGGTATAGATTCGATGTTAGTTATTTTATATTTCATTTAGTTACACATTTATTTTTGGCATAAATAATTAATACTAGTCGAATTTTATGTCGAAATATTGATTAGCTACACTTGGGCAATACAAGTAAATTTTTTTGACAAAAGTACCATTCAGCCTAAAGCCATATTCAAATAATATAATATTATCATGGTCTAAATTGGAATAAAAATTTATCCAGTTCAAAACCAAACACATATGTTGATTATCCATCTTCTCAATTATAGTGCAATGATACAAACAAAATTTATTTAGTTGTACTAAATAGTTATAAGAGTATTTCTCAAATAATTATAACACTAGTCGATGTAAAATAAATTGTATCAAAAGGTAATTTTTTGTTCGCACTAGATATTTACATCACATCAATGTAACTTATCATAGTTAATTAGTTTGATAAAGAGAAAAATATATACTCCATTATTGAACCATAATTAAGTGATATTTGTTGTATTTTAACACATGTCATGTATTTATTAACATAATATAAACACCCGAGTAACTTTCTAGTTAGTTAGTGTTCTCTCCTATGCACTCTATTACAATTTTTACTTGTCATTTTAAACATATCAAGAAAAGATAATTATTATTTTCATCATATTTTACCTTAATAATAATTATTTTATCTTTTCAAGACGTAATATTAAACATTAATTAATAAGGTTAATTGATAAAATACTCATGTTAATCATTAATTTTTTAATAGACATTAAGTTAAAATGTAACAAATAAAAATATACGGAGTGAGTAATATTATGGTCAATGAGGTAGACTGAGATCTCTATCGTATCTTAACTGAAGACAGAAAAAGAGAAAGATATTGTGAGTTGAATGGCTTGTGGAGTACTGGTATTGACTAGTGGCGTGCACAAACAAGGCAAACTTTTAGCTTTTTTCACAGTTGTTAAAAAAGTGAAAGTTAGTAGCTCAGAAGTTCAGTGCAGACAGAGTGCAATTGGGAAACAGTAAAATTTCACCAATTGGGTTTGTTCATTATTATCTTGATTTTATCTCAATCTCTCTTGCCCCTTATTATATGAAAATTTGAGCAGGCCCTGTCCCCCAAGCCATACCAAATCATCCAAGAGTACACACCCCTCCCTTTGTTAGCCGGTGAACGGAATTCCGCCCATATCCTCTTGTCAATATTGTTAGAGACTCATAATTTATTACCACTACATTTTGTTTTAACGTCATGTCTTCATCTCACTTCCAAAAATGGTACCCTGACTATGTACTAAATTCCTTCTCCAAATAATAATTACGTCTCAATTTCAAATGTTAGGTTAAGTCAATGTAACGTTGGTTTAAATGGACACAGTTGGGATGTCTTGATGTTATTGCAGAAAAGGCACTATGACTATTTCACTTTATTTGTTTGTCTTACTTTCTGTTTAAAAAAATAATATTTATTTCTTTTTGTATAACTTTTTAAGTTTAAACCCATCATTTCCTTGCGGCATGCAACACATTTTTGTTGTACAAGCTTACAAGTAAAAGAAACAATAAAGAAGAAAACAAACAAACAAGTAGATTTGAAATTTTATTGCGTTGAAATAACCATTGATATTAGCTACTTAAATAATTTACTACTATACTTAACATTGGAAAGCGTGTATGCCTCTTTGCTAATTAAATTCTTAAATGCAAATTATATAATGAAGTCCTAGAACGATATGCGTGTCAAAATTTGGACACACAAAACACACACATACTCATAAAAGAATATTGACGATAAATTTGTAGCTTCTGATCGACTGCGGGAAACGGTTGCCAATTGCCATAGTAATAGAATAGAATATAGGTGGATGGATGAAACATGAAAGCCGTCCCTACAGCTGCCTGCAATCGATGAGATCAAAGTTCACGCATTTGCCGTCCCCCATAATGCTCCCTTTCTTTCACTTACCTCCAAAATCCTAACAACAAATTCATGTCCCACTCTATCCTTCCACAAACAGATGGACCCATTTAAAATATTACTAAGATACGGTTCAAACTAAGTTATACAATATACTTGCCTCCCCTATAATCATCTCATTAATAGTAAATCTAACGTTATTTAATTATCAAACATAGAAATATATATTATTCATTTTTGAGACTTGATAAAAAAAAGAGAGAAATGGAATTTTTTTAGGAAAAGGACATAGAAATTGTTGTCTATGATGCAAAATTGCTCAATTTTATCATTAATTATATGCTTTGGATTAGTTCATACCTTCGTTGTTAGCTAATTATTTCCTTCTTTTAGTTCAATTAACTTAGTTTTAAATCATAATCGAACATAAAATGTAAATGTAAATATAAATATAAATCCTTTCTTTTAAAGATATTTTAACACTTAAAATTTACTCATTTAACCCTAAAATTCTGTTAATGTCAAAGGGGAAAATTAGATGAATGGCTAACCATAAGGTTATGAAAGGATCGAAAATTAATAATGAAATTAAAGCAATTTGGTACGTAGATGAGCCAACTTTAGACTTTTTCCCTGAAATTCTCATCCAGTGTTTTCAAAAACGTTTTTGGGGTGAGTCTCAAGGAGAGTTTCGGGGTGGGGCGTACCAAAAACACTCCGGAGCGTAAATTAAAGACGTAGATTCATAAGGCGTAAGTCCTAAATTTTGAGGCGTAAGTCCCGAGCATAAAAACATAAGCCCTTGGCGTAAAAACGTACCCCGAGCGTTTTTAATTTATTTTTTAACCTCTTTTGCTTTACATCATATTTTTATTATTGTTGTAATGATATTTCTCAAATAGTAATTATAATACTTTTTTTCTTCATTATTGATTATTAATACTTATCTCAAATAAAAATCATAAATTATTGAAAGATTTACTTTTGCTTATTTTATTAGTAATAAAATTATAAATTTGAATATACATTAGACTACTCTCTGTAGATCAATGAGACTTACGCCCCGTGTCTCAAAGTTTACGCCTCACCTGTACTATATGAAACGTCTCGCCTCACTCCCCGCCTTTTTAAACACTGTTGTTATCTAGCATTTGAAAATTTCTTACTTTTATAACTTAAATAACATCTTATCCAATCAAATATAAAAATGTTAAATTACTACTAGTTGGGTTGTGGGTCAGTAAGAAAAAGATGCATGTTTTAACTGTGGTGAAAGAGTGAAGTGAGGCCCAATATAACGCTGCCTCCTCAACCCTCTCTCACTCTTCTTAACTCTGGCGCTCACTTCTTTCAAGTTTCCTCTCTCTCGATTTTCGTATCAAATTAAACAAAAATAAAACTCACACTGCTCCATTCCTTTTTACTTCTCTCTGCTTCTTCCTTGCAGCACACCTACTTTGTCTGTAGCTGATGCACGTTAAAACACACACAGGATAAACAAGTAAGTAACTTCTGGTTGCGCCTTCGTCGGAAAATGACAGTGTTCGGCCATTCTGGTGCCGGAGTTGGTTTCCTCGCCGGCAAACAGGTCTTCCCGGTGAACTACGAGGCTGAAGTTTCCCGTCGTCTTCTTGAAGCGGCGCATTCAAACGATCTGACATTAGCTCTTGAATGTATCGCCGATCCGTTCGTGGACGTTAATTTCGTCGGCGATGTATGCTTAAAGGTTCGAAAAGCAGAGGTCGTGACTCATGACGAGTTGCCGAACGAAGTTAGGATCATTTACGAGGAGTTCAAAACCGACGTTACGGCTTTGTTCCTCGCCGCTCATAATGGAAATGTTGCTCTAGTGAGAAAACTACTGGTAATAATTTTCCTCAACTTTGCAATTCCAATTAGTACTAGTAATACAAAAAATTATCGTTCAAGTGTTTTGCCTACTTGATTCGAATTGATTTTGATTTTTTCTTCACGCAAGAGAAAGCTTGTGCTTTTGGATCATTGACTATTAGTTCGTGTAGCATCTTTGTATTCAGCTGGAACTTCTCCATCTGTATTTCTGATTATATTAAATGCAGTGCTTTTAGTTATGACTTCTGATTCCTTTGACCAACTATTATGAATTTATGATGATATGCTCTAATTAATGCTCCGGTAAAAATTCAAAGTTTGTTGAGCCTTTAACTTTGACGTTTTGCATCGTCTGTCTGTCCTAAGAAATTTGAATTTTGAATTTTGAATTTTGAATTTTACTGGATAAGACCTAAATCTTTCCGGTTCCGGTCAGTGTGTCGTTATCGCACTGTAAAAGTAGCTGAAAACGCTCGTAGTTAATGTCAACTTTTTCTCCTTATACAATTTTCCTTGTTATTTTTGCATTTGATAACTTTTTGGTCCTAGTCTTTTTTTCTTTTGTACTTTTGACCGTCTTCTGTTTCTATCGTCATCCTTGTTTGAATTTTTTACCTATCAAGAAAAAAGTAACCTATTTTACTTGATTTTTTTTATAAAAAAAATGTCACCTATTTTCTCAGTACTTGATTTACCCACCTAACGTTATTCTCAGCTATTGTTCTCAATTTTAAGAAAAATGTCACTTTCTCCCCCATACTTGTTTTACCTATTGTCACTGCCACTTGTGTTTTAAAATTGACTAGCTTTCGGTTAGCAAACAGCAGTATAGGTGTTATTTTAAGAATATTTGGAGGAAAAAAATCTTGCTCTAGTTTTTCCCTACAAAGAAACTTGCTTTAATTAATTACTACTATGGGGCATTTGTTAAAGTTCTATTTCGTTGTCCATATTTTGAAGTAAATTTTTAATCTTTGTAAACCTTTTTGTTGCATTAGAGCATGACAGATCAAATTAGACTATAGGGTGAGAAGGCCTTTGCTGAAGTCATTTGAAACTTGATATGTCTAGTATGGTTTCTTCTGAAAAAACATGAACATTATGCTTTATGCGTTTGAAACTTGAAATGTTGTATGGTTTCTTCTGAAAAAACATGAACATTATGCTTTATGCGTTTGAAACTTGAAATGTTGTATGGTTTCTTCTGAAAAAACATGAACATTATGCTT
>JAJOOS010032120.1:0-10545 GCA_029582725.1 Solanum chiquidenum
TGAGAGGATATAAAAAATAGATGAGAGAATAGATGATTTTGTAAGAAATAATAAGGGATAGAGGGGTATTTATAATATTAAAAGTGGGTTAAAGTGTATTTATAATAACTTGAGGGTTTAAATTAAAGTATTAAAAGTAGGGGTAGTAGGGGGTGTTGGGGAAGGGAAAAAAAGGGGAATAAATCCGTTGGGGGGGCCCACTAGCCGTTGCCCCAACGGATAGTTGGATATAATTAAAAAAATAAATAAAAATAAAAAAATACAAGGGATCCCCCGAACCGGCCGGTTCAGGCGGGCCGGGACCGGGCCGGGTCGACCGGGCCCAAACGGGTGAACCGGCCCCTGACCGGTCCCCTATCCCGAGCCCCCCCAAACCCGTGAATTGTACGGGACCGGGTCCGGCGAGCCGGTTCTCGAACCGGTCTCGGGCCGGGGCGGGCCGACCCGGTCCCCCTGCCAGCCCTACATGATACACTAATCTGATGCGCGAGATACAATAATATAAGCGCTGATACATTAGCGCGAGATACAATAATATAAGCACTGATACATTAATCTGATGCGCGAGATACACTAATCTGAGTTAATGAAGTGTTTTAGTAAATTTATTTAGTTTGTATTTGTGTCAGTGGTCTCATTTTTATTTTTAATTTTTTGTATGTATGAAAATGTAAGCAACTGGAATTGTTTTGTAGAGGTAGATGGAGATAAAAATGAGTGTAATGTTGTAACTTTCTTGTAAGAATATGGCAAGTGTGTGGATTGAAGATGGAGAATGATCTCTAATGGTGAAAGAGAGAAGATTAAAGAAGGAGAGGTATGCTAGGTGTCAATACTGAGGGATCCACTGTTAAATTTAACAACACTTTTTACTTTTATGATTAGTTTTAGGGTTAAGGACTAATATATCATATTTTTATATACATGAAGGACTATTTCGATAAGATCATATATATGAAGGATCAAAATAATTCAACCCCATACATCAAGGACAATTTTGATCATT
Organism: Solanum chiquidenum; assembly: GCA_029582725.1. Taxonomy (NCBI): domain Eukaryota; kingdom Viridiplantae; phylum Streptophyta; class Magnoliopsida; order Solanales; family Solanaceae; genus Solanum; species Solanum chiquidenum. The sequence continues at coordinate 1,007 of JAJOOS010032120.1, forward strand.
TTCTCTACTGTGATATAAATAGAGCATTACATTTAAAAGAATTGTTTTCAATTCATCTTTTTAGTCTATAGTCAATACCCTTTGATGTAGATAGAGTATTACATTTAGTAGATGTTTGGCCATGCGACGATATGAAATTATGAGATAAAATTAATGTTTGGACATGTGATTTTACGTTGATTTTATATCATGAGATGAAATCAATATTTGGACATGTGATTTCACGTCGATTTCATATCATGAGATGAAATCTCAAAATATTATGGTATGGAAATTTCATATCATTATTTGGGATTTTCAAATACAAAAATTGACCCACAAATTTATATTTTGTTAAAACAACCTCATATTTATATCTACTAGCAAGTTATTTCATATGTAAATAAAATTTATAATTATATCATTACTTTTTAAAATTTATTATTCCGATCACCAACATAAATTTATTATTACTTTAAATCAATTCCTACTTTATCATTTATAATCATCAAATTCATTATTTTTATCAAATTTATTATCAACCAAATTTATTACTACTACTTTAATGTTTAATAAAAAAAATAGTTTTTCATCTACATTGAGTGAACAAGACTGACCACAGTCATTTTGTAATAATTTATTATGCGATTTATAATTTTTTTGTTTATTTGATAAGATTGAATAAATAATTGGGACTATTTTAATAGCTTTACAACTTATGAATTCTTATGTTTATGAGAAAATATACAACACAAAAACTCTAAATCACATGTCCAAATAAAACTTCAATTCATCTCATGATTTCATATTGTTATGTTACCTTGCATTCTAGTACTTCTTAGGTTAATCCACTTTTAAATTGAAGTTTATCCGTTCACTTTTACTTGTTTACTTTTAACATATCAACAAAAGATAATTATAGTGTGTCAAAAACTTTTAGCATATTAAGAAAAGACAATTATAGTTGTCAAAGTCAAAATGTACCCAAGTGAAGGTGGTACTAGCTCATTTATGATATATTGAGCCATAATGTTAATTGTTACATTACATATACATGTATGCACATTATTTCAAAAATGACACCAATCTTTGTTCTAGACCCTGTAACTTTTTAGGCCAAAAATATTTTTACGGAAAAATCACCTCACTATTTGTAATAGCAAATTTATAATTCTATTTTCAAGTAGACAATATTGAAGATTATGACTTTATGAGGAGGGGGAGGGAGTACAATTTTTTATATAACAAAAATTACATACTTTTTTACAGAAGTATTAGAATTTTGAGTTAAAATACTCAAATCTTGGTATTAGTAAATTATTATTTTTATAATAATATTCAAAGTAAGATATTGTAAATACACTATTAACATTTTATTAAATCCATATGGCTATAAATAATAACATTATTATATGATTAATAACCTTATGACTAAAAATAAATATAAAAACAAAAACTCTACTTTCACTTCCATCTACTATTTTCTTCACTTGTGCTGATATTTCCCTACTTGTGATTTATAATTCTAAACTCGATTTTGAACGATTTTCACTAGATTTCTACACATGGCTGAAATTCTAACCTTCTAATTATGTTTTTCTCATTGATTCATCATTTAATTAGTGATTTCATGAAACTAAGGACTAAGGAGTACTATGATATGAAGGATTTATCTTACCCCTTGATCTTAGAAACTTGAAAGTGTAAAAATAAAAACATTATAGAAATGACATAAAATTAAAACTGAATTTATAAAGCACTACAAAATCATTCCTCCATGATGTTATAGGAGTAATTATACCACTTTTAACATTGTAACTAAGGAAACAATAATTAATTAAAGACGAGAGGAATGGAGTCCACGAATCCCTTTCGAACTGAAAAGAGTAACACTTTTCCATTTCCCTAGAAGTTGTACAATTTCCAACACCCAGCAGTGCTACCTACTACTACTGGCTTTGATCATGTCTTTTTAGTTTTTACATCCAAAAATGGGGGATACAATATATCAACCCACCAAAACAAGAAAAAGGAGAGCAAAGGGATTGTTCATTGGGTAATATTATTATTGTTCATCATGGCGGCAGGTGACCAAAAATCAGCGCCGTTGAGAGTAGTATCAGCTACATGGACAGTGAGCTCTACTGGGACTAGACAAAGTCCTTTGCTTCTCAGCAACACCTCATTTCTCGATGCTTCCGTTTCTCCCCCCTCCTGTGTCACATTAATTTATAACATGTTAAACAAAATACATACTAAAATGCTCAACACAATTTTAAAAAGTAAACAACGACTTCTGAATTTTGTGTTTTTGAGAGATTTTTTTTTAAAAAAATATACGCTCTATAATCTTGTGGTCATGTCAATTGTAAGAGACTTGTTAAAAAAGGACTATCGCAAAACAAACAAATAGATAAAAATGACATAAGAGCATAGCAAGTAGCAAACTTAATTTTACCTAAAACACTCTCGTCACTTTGTACAAGTTTGGCCAAAAAAAGTTACTCCTACTATTCACTTTTTTTCTGAAATAATTTCATTCACATTCTTAACTCCAAGACAATAAAAAGGGAGGTTGTTGTACTAGTAACTAGTCCAGTAGTAAAAGAGATGACTTTTTAGTGAAAAGTGAATTGGTCAAAATGAAAGTACTTACACGTAAAGAGGGAGGCTGTCTCTGGCTCTGGCGCTGCAAGTAAGGAGAACACAAGACGTGAACCTGGTCGTGCAAAAACCTGATATATCCCATCGCTTCATGTAGCACTGATGCTGTATCTGTCTGCACTTTCACATCCATTTTAATGTCGTCACCATATTAATATTACTTACCACAATTAATTACACAGGAATTCAAATGAACCTTGCCAAAGGGAGATACAAGTTGTTGTAATGCTGTGATTCTTTCACCAAGCTTCTCTTTCTTAACCTGCATTAAATTATTATTATTGTTTAAAATTACAAAGAAGAAATTTGTGACTCATCTGTTTTCTGACCTTTGCATGAGTTGTCACATTTGAATTTTCTACCATCTTTGTCCTCTTGCAATTTCTCTGATTTCCACCTTTTGTTTTTTCAACCGATTCTTTCTCTGCCCCATTTCGCTTTCTCTGCACAAAGGACAAATAATCCACAAACCCAAAAAACCAACTCTCTCACAAGCAAAATTAAAATGCTTACATACATTGGAGTTGTTAGGCTTGCTGATGTTGCTACTTGAACAAGCAGATGGTGAATCTCCACTGCATGTGAGTTCAGATTTTGGGGTTTTTTGTTCTGATGTTTCAAGTATAGGAGTATCAGTACCAAAACAGAGCATTTTTGGGGAAGATGAAGTAGTGAAATTGAAACATCCTGCTAGGCCATCATCGTCGTCGGCAAATAGTAGTTCTGAATAGGTTCCTCCGTCCAGTGAACTCTCTTCTTCACCCGCCATTGCTCTATCTGACACTAGCTCTGCTGGAGAAAAAGGGGGATTTGTTTATGGGAGTAAACGACGGAAGCTTCTTTTAAAGTTTTTTTTTACTAACATGGATGGGGACAAACATAGATATATGCACTCTCTTGTTCTCTTCTTACTAGTAGGACCGCTTGGCTTCTCCAACATTTTACATATTTTTTAAATTTTAATATCAGAATATTTATTTAAATAAATTGAAACGGAGGAAATATGTAATTATTTAAATTTAAAATGTACTTTTTTTAGTATAAATAAAAAGGAAAATAAAGAGGGAGTTCCACGTAATTAGAATAATGAGCTTCCAAACAAGGACGTGTCTGTCGTGTAAAATTGAGTGGAGACGTTACGGCCGTTGCAAAAATGAATGGGGACTTTGGCTTCGGTAGTATCGTCGCTACTGCACTGTATTGTCTCAGTCAAACAATTCACCCGAGAAATCTCTCGTCCACACTCCCAAAGTTTTTGTTTTGGGAACGCAACAAAACAAAACTTTGCTGGTTTTTATTTGATCATTATGAATGAAGGGGTAGTTAATAGTCATCAATAGTCCTTATTATTACTCTCACCGTCCATTTTTAATTGTTATGATTTTCTTTTCAAAAATTAAACGATAAAAGATTTGACTAAAATTTTACGATATTTCTTTTTATTATATTGTTATGTAAAAAAATTGTAATTTATAGTATTTTTTGTATAGATTTTAAATATCTAATTTATTTTAAAAAATAAAATAACGGAAGAAGTACTTATAGTGGTTTGGTGTTTGGCCATTTTATTTTAAAAAAATACATACTTTTGAACAATAGCAAATGAAACATTGGTCAAGCACAAATGTTGTTTTATTTATCAATAAAAAGAATTAAATTGATTAGTCAAATATTAAATTGCTATTTTCCAATATTTCTACTAATTTAAATATTTGACTAAGCAAGCTACTAGGATAGAGAGATATGGAGGTTGAAAATTAGGTATAAGATTAATAAACAGTCAAATATATATTGTCATACTGCTAGTAATATATATATATCAGTTGCTACACTTATTTTGTACATTACTCCCTCCATTTCATATTAATTGAATTGTTGAGGTGTTTCACACCCTTTTAGAAAAGAAGATTAAGACATAAATTAGATTTATCTTTTCATTTTTACCCTTATTAATTATTATCAAAATTATGATTAAAATAACTAAAAAATAATTAATAACTAATTCTAATACTAACTAAGGAAGGGTAAAATTGGAAAAACATTCTAAAAATAATTTTGAAAATTGAACAATTAAGTTTATTTGAAAAATTAAAAATATTTCAACAATTTAATTATTATGAAATGGGGGAGTACTATTTTATGTCCCTTTTTCTTTCTTATAGTTTCTTGCATTAATTACATTTTTTCTTAATAGAAGGTCTACCGAAGTCTCCCTCCCCCATATAAATTAATACAGGTTAAACCAGTCCATATCTTGGAAAAGTAATAGGATGGAAAACCTTCAAATAGCATAAACTCTTTACTGTTTGATACTCAAGACCCCAAGAATGGAAAGAACATTATTAAGCTAGAATTTGACCTAAGTTTGCAAATATTCTTGGCAAATTATATTTGGGTGAAGTTTTTGGTGAAGTTTCACCATGTGTTTGACCTCAATTTTTTCCAAAAATATTTCACTATTTCAAAAAATATGATTTATATTCATAAGTTTTAAAAATTATTAAAAATACCCATAAATTTATATTATCATTTTATAATGAATATATTCTGTTAAAAAATAATCTTATAATATAATTGTTCTTTTTCTTAATTTTATCACTCAAATTAGAACTCAAACTTTTTCAGAGGAGATAGTAACAAATATTAGTTGAAATTAATAAATAATGAGTATTTTTATAAAATATAAAAATTTTGGGTAATTTTTAAATTTTTTCAAATAGTAGAACTTGACCTAAATACTAGAACCAGATACTAGTTTTTCTAGTATTTGGAAACTTGGCAAATATATTTCTCAACTTATATGACCAAACACCACTTCCCAAATGTTTCCCCAAATTTTTCCCGAGTATTCTTGGGGCCAAATGGGTCCTAAATCTCATAGTACCATGTTCAATTGAGTCTACAATCTAGTTAAGATTTGTAAGTACATAAATACTCCCCAGTCTCTAATTACTTGTCTACTTTTGAATTGACGCACATATTAAGAAAACAATGATTGACATATCGAGTTTACCCTTTTACCCCTATTAATTATGAAATAGATGAATTAAAAATTAAAAAATTTCAAAAAGTTCTACCTTTTTCAAAATTAATTAATTGAGGATATAATAAGTAAAAAAAATATTCTTGATTTATCCAAATAGACAAATAAAAAAGAAAAATTAGATAAGTAATTAGAGGCAAATGGAGTAATACAGTAGAAGTACTATCAATTGAGTATTAAAATCGCATAGAAGTACGTTCAGATCGGTGATTTTTGCACGTGGACAAGATTATAGAAGTCTGAGGCAAATCTAAGACAAAGTTTGACAAGTGCGAAAAATGGTTCAATATACCGTATATCCATAAATTGTTGATATGGATAATATGGTTAATCTATATTTGACCCACTAGGATAATCATCTATTTAAAATGGGTTGGTTCAAGCCACTCACGAGTCACGGGATAACTGTAAATTTTACTCATTTTACCACCCCTAAATATACAGTGAGAAAACGTAAGAGTTACGCATATTGCTACCATAACACATAGCGCATAGGGCTATGTATCAACTACACGAGGAAACCAAAACCAGACATTTTAGCTACTTTGGACGATGCAAAATTGGTCAATCTCTAAGTTCGATTAACTTCTACTCTCTGCTGGTCCAAAACCCAAGCATTTGACCTTGTGTTTAGTGCATGTAAATGAGCAAGATTATAGTACTAAAAAGTATATTTGTTCGATACTCATGCTCTAAAGGCTGCAATAGATTCGAATACAACTAAAGGCAGCTAATTAAGGATCCAAAAAGACATCATTACTCTTTTTCGACCTTACTGTAGTCATTCCTGTTGCAGCTATTTGATCTTTGGAACAGATTACTACATTATGCGATCAAGAAGTCATAATTAAAAGCAGGCGCGGTTAAATACATTCAACTCAAACCTTGATAGAGTTGTAAATTTTTCACCCATTGATATTGCCTTCAGTTGTCCATGGAAGCAAGGCGCTAGAGCAGGAACTAACTAATACATATACAGACACGAACTTCACTGCTACAAATCACCCGAAACCTCTTCATCCGACTTGTAGAAATGACTGCCCAACAGACAGAGATGTAAAATTTCTAATCAGGGAACTGGGAAGTAGGCTACAAGTGCTTTTCCATTTCCCATTGCATTCACACATCCTATATATTTCTTCATTTTAGAACATACCATCTTTAATAAAATAAATTACATCAAAGTGACAGAAATAAAGCCACCTGTTCTTCCTGAAGAGAGACAGAGATAGAGAGGAGGGATCGGGGGGGGGGGTGTAAGAGGATGTTGTTCACGTACAAGATGAGGGGAGGGGATGAAAATTAATCTGTCTCTCATAGATCTAAATTCTAAACAGGACATAACTAATGAGTAGAAGACAGATGGCATCACCTATGAAGTAGAAATCAAGGTGCCTAGGATTGACAAGAACACGGATTGAGCCTAATAAACCAATGCATATTTGCATCTTGACAAGTGAACTTTCATTGTAGGCACTATGCACTATTTTGATCAGCACAATTGACAAGTGATTTACGAAGAACTAGCAAATAAAGTTTGTTCCTTCCTCAGTTTCTACTATCATCCCCGACTGAACTCATCAAGGGAAACCGCTGCTAAATTTCTGTAGGAACAGGACCAGCACAACTTACACTCTTGTTTGGTTTTCAAAAAAAAGAAATCTATCTATTAAGAAGTGAGAAAAGAAAGAAATGAGGACACTTCCTATAAAAGCACATTGGCCTGTAATGGAATGTGCCTAATATAGTAAGCATTCTACCAGCTGCTGAATAGCTCTAACAAAGTAGAACTTAATGTGATATTGATCTGGCACTTTACATCTCTGTAGTGCTAAACACAACCAGATCTAGGAATGATAGATATGTTGAAAATCAGCAGTTTGAAGTTATATTACCAAAGATATCAAATAAAACTAGAATTCACACACTTAAGCCCTAATTAAAGCAAAATAATTTTGCCATTTCATTGTCCAACATAGAACTTCTCTCCACACTGAAGGAAGCTTCAACTTTGTTGTTAGATACAAAAATACGACCCACAAAAGACCAAAGAGAAACCTGGGCAGAGCAAAGAACATGTCTGCAATTATTTTCTTTAGTGTATACACACTTCATGCATAAACCAATGATTCTTAAATTGGAGCCGGATGGTAACTTATGATCCTATCCACATCCTCCCCTAGCAAGATTCATGTGCAAACCATATGTGAGAACTATCTCAAAACACAAAGCATTCAACAGCGCCCTAACAATACTTAGAGACGCAATAATGTAACGTGATTAATTATGCCAAGAGTTGGCTTCACATTTTAATTGTTTAACCTCTTAAAGTCTTACAAAGCTACCTTTTCAGGATCAGTAACTCTTCAGGACTAAAACTGACTATACAACTGAAGTCTCTCCAACATGGGTACATCACCATATTAGTACAACAGTGTAGTTCAACACCATATAAGCAAATATACTGCAAGACTCTAAGTGACACTGACACCTCATAAAAACTGGAGATCATACACTGTGATAGTGACGTATAGTTTGTAACCAGAAAGTGACAATAAATATGGTGTCTAACTATCATAACAACCAGACTATCATCGCGATGCACCTTGCTATTAAGTAAAACGATTGGCTTCAAAAAGTTTGGTAAATCAGTAAATGTGTTGGGTTTCTAAAGCCCCATATATGTGCAAAAGAAGAAATGAGTCTCAAGCATTTGTCCACCCATTTCCTATCAAAGTACTTGTCCATCACATGTGAAAGTTTGACTTGACCTCATTTATATCATAGATGGATCTTGGACTTAAAGCCTTCAAAAATAAAAAAGATACTACCTTACTAAAAGTTAATTCTATTTTGAACGAACTTAACTATTTCAAAAGCTACCGCCTTCTGTATCCTAATAACAGAAACACAAGATTATGAAGTATGAGAAACTGTATAACAATTGTCTAATGAATATCCCAATTTAGAGTAGAAGTAAGAAAGAAAGAGCAACAAACGAACAAAAGCTCTTTGCGAAATAGTAACAAACAGTTGGTAGACAAGACGAACCATCAGTCAATGCATATATTTTTCAAGCGTTCCGCCGCAGATTGGTCCACCGAATACTGAAAAACAACAAGAAATTGCAAAGGGGCCTATCAATTACTCGATCCAATTCAAAATAAACGTTTAAAAAAAAAAAGGTGCTACTGAATTGTACAATAACTAGAACACAAGTCCCTCTATAGATACCTTTTTGAGGACCCAGAGGGAATGATTGTAAGTTCGTTGAAGGAGTTCTTGGAGAGCATTTGGATCATTTGAGTCGATTTCTCTGTAGTTGACGAAGTTTTCTCGGGCGTATTTTGCGTAGTAAGGCCTTGAGTCCTTCGGTAGTTGCCTCACCAACCTTAACACTTCCCTGTAAGCACCTATAGCTTTCTGCATTTCTTGAAGAATCATTTAGTACCGACCTTAATTTTGCAAAAAAAATGTTTACGCAGTGATTTGATACCTGACTCCTTATGGATCGGGTCCAGATTTAGTGCCGGATTATTGTTGAACCTACATTAAATTAAATTTAAAATAAAAAATATAAAGCAAGTTTTTTTTCCAAATAACAAAGGCAAGATTCGGATAAAAATGGTAAACATAAGTCTTGTCAATCTGGTAAAATTTACGAATATTTAACCAAATATATAGAATGAAAGATTGTATTTAAAGTTATGTTCAGTTGATAATTAATATAACTCGTGAACAATTAACAAGATAGATATTAAAAAATATTGTATTAAAATTGTATCCCACTGCCATAATTTGTGAGAAAAAGGTAATATTTGTCAATTTGATTGAACTCGTAAGAATTTGAGGA